>JANUWF010001567.1:2602500-2910260 GCA_026120185.1 Voacanga thouarsii
TTTTGTTTCATGCTATTGATATTTCTCTCTGTGAATTGATGAAAAGAAAAGAAATGCAATCAAGACCAAGGTAGAAAAAGATAGCTATGTCTGTGAATGAAATACAAAGGCTATAGCGAAGCAAACCCAACATTCTATAAGCCTTCACTAGCAGAGGAAAGGGCATCATTTCGGAAGCTCAAAAGCTTCGTGTAAATAAGACGAAGTTGACGTTTATAAGGACGTGATCCAGTAGCTTCATGCATCCTGGCACAAACATCTTATTCAGTGCCAATAAGGTCATTCAAACACAGAGGTAAGTTTTTTTTCTTTTTGTAAGCATGCTTTCAGTTTCATCATTTTTGCCATTTTCATCCTTCATAACATTCAAAGACACTTGAAAAAATAGAATCCCTCATCTATATTGTGTTTCAAAGTGAGATTCATTATTCTAAGGTAAAAAGATAAAATTGCTTTATTTGGTGTACATTCGCTCAATCTGTGAGCTAAATCTGTATTCTTTCATTAATCTTAATTGCGTTAAGATTATGGACGTAAAAATTAGTTGGGTTAAGCCTTGATTGTTGAGTTATATAGAGGTTGGGAGTAAAACTAGGTATGGTGACCCTCTATCGTAAGTTTGGTGTTGCATACCACCTTTGATTTGGAAAAATTAGTGGCTGGGTTGAAATTCTTAAGGGGGTGCTTAAAGTAGTAGATGTAGATCATTTGAGGATCAAACCACTATAAATCTTTGGATCCATTCTCTTGCATCTATTTTGAACTCTATGACTGAAATTTCACTATTCATCTGACTAGAAAACATAGCAACTCCATCTGCATTTTTATATTGAAGTAAGAATCGGTAGCTGATCCACTATTATCTTCTTGGACATAGTTTATTTTTCATCATTCAGTAGATCTTTGAAAGATTCCTAACTGCATTTAAATCTGCACAGAAAAGCTGACCTTTTGAAACTCATCCACTTTTGGTTTCTTTCTAGATTTTGGAAATTTGTGAAAATCCACTTTTGTTTGCCAAAAACCTTATTTACCTTCCCTTTAAGGTTTATCAATTGGTATCAGAGCACTAGTCTACACTATTTTCGGTCTAATAGCCTTGCAGGAAGGATCCAGATGGCAAACACTTCATCCCTACCATATATTAAAGGGTCTTCAACAAACAGACCACAACTGTTCAATAAATGAAGATCTATGTATACTCAATCAATTTTGAGCTTTGGAATCTTATTGAAAAAGGACCATTTATTCCATTCAAAATTGACGAAGGCAGAAAAGTGCTTAAACAGAGTGATGAATATGATAGTGAGGACACCTTGGAAATGACCTTAAATTTCCAAGCAATGAGTATATTGTGTTGTGCTATTGATACAAATGAATACAACTGGTTTAGTAGTTGTGATTCAGCTTATGAAATATGGAAATTACTTGAAGTCACCCATGAAGAGATAAATCAAGTAAAGGAATTAAAGTTAGAACTCTTAGTTCATGACTATAAGTTGTTTACTATGAAACCAAATGAGAACATAATTGATATGTTCACTAGATTCACAAATAGTATGAATGGATTGAAGGCATATGAAAAAATCTATTCTCTTGGAGAGCAAAACAGAAAAATACTCGATACCTTGTCAAAAAGCTAACAGTCTCAGACCTTGGCTGTAGAAGAATCTAAGGACTTGAATAATCTACCAACTGAAGAACTGATTGGGTCTCTCTTGACTCATGAAAATAAAACTTAAAAGGTTTCAAGGACATGATGAAGATGATAGAGGCAAAAAAGGAACAGCCTTAAAGGGTGCTAATATAACAGTGAACAATCCTAAAGTGACTATATCACTGATTTAGACACCAAAAAATTGGCAATGGTTGCTAGAAAATTCAAGAAGATATTCAAAAAAAGCAACTTCAAAAGGGGCAAGAAATTTGTCAAAAATAAGGCACAAACTTCATCCTTCAAACCTCAATGTTATGAATGTAAAAGTACTTAACATTTTGTTGCTGGTTGTCCAATAGAAAAAGAAAGGGAGGTCAAGTAGAATAAAAAGAAAAGAGGGGACATTAAGGTAAAAAAAAGAAAAGGGTTGGTCGAGACTTGGGATCAAGATGGATCCGGAACTAAAGAAGATAGTGGATCTGAAGCCGAAATAGCTAACATATGCTTCATTGCCATGGAGGAAAATGTAAGTCTTACTCCTTCTGATCCTGTATTTGAATTAC
The DNA here is from genome assembly GCA_026120185.1 of Voacanga thouarsii. NCBI lineage: Eukaryota > Viridiplantae > Streptophyta > Magnoliopsida > Gentianales > Apocynaceae > Voacanga > Voacanga thouarsii. The sequence goes on from JANUWF010001567.1 coordinate 2,604,721, forward strand.
ACAATTCTTCTTGTGAAAATTTAGATGATCCGAGTGAGCTTCTTGTTGACATGTTCTATGAACTCAAAAAGCTGTCTAGAAGAAATAAAAAAATGAAAATGAAGAAAGATTCATTGCCAGATAACAATGCTAAGCTGTTAAATAAGAACAAAGCTCTATTTGATTCCATTAATTGTTCATATATTGAAAAGGATGTTATCTCAACTTCTTTGCATTACATGTCACTTGAGAATAAACACTTATGTGATAAAGTAATATCTCTTGAAATTATGCTTAATGATTTTGATGACATGAAAAGAGAGTTGATGATCTCTCTACATGCATTGAGAACCTCATAAATGGCAAAAACAATCTAGATAAATTGCTTGGAATGTAACGTGTAGTTGGAGACAGAAATGGTCTTGGATATAGGCTTGTGAATAAAGTTGAAAATTACAAATCTCATTTTTCGAAAGCTAGCTCTTCATATACAACTCATACTTTTTGCACATAGTGTGGTAAAAGTGGATACAATGCATCTAAGTGTCATGTTAGGAAGAAAGTAGAATCCAGGGTAAAAACAGTGTAGAGAATTAAAGGAATCATTACTAACCCCTGTGGAACTAAGAAAGAATGGGAATCACTCTTCCATCTTATATATAGGTACACTTAGCATAAAATATGAGCTATACAAAATGATTTTTGGATAGTGGATGCTTTAGACATATGACTGGAAATGCAGCACTAATGGATGATATTCAAGCTACAAATGATGGATTTGTTACCTTTGGAGATAAGAAAAAGGGAAAAATTCTCAGCATAGGTAATGTTGATAAGGGATCCTCTACTATTCTTAAGCAATATTGTTGATTGATGGTTTGAAATACAATTTGCTTAGTATTAGCCAATTATGTGACAATGGTTGTAAAGTTAAATTTGAAAAAGTTTCATGCACTATCATTGATAATTCCAGCAACGAAATCATTTTCATTGCAAATTACATTGGAAATGTCTATGTATTGTATCTTGATGATCTTATTGCTCATGATATAAAATGCCTGCCTATGAATGATGATGATGATGGCTACCTTTGTCATAGAAGGCTAAGTCATGTATCTATTGATTTGCTAAATAGATTATCTTCAAAAAAGCTTGTTAAAGGACTACCTAAAATGAAATTTGATAAACACCAGTTTTATGATACTTGCCAATTTGGAAAATAAACCAAAACATCATTTAAACCTAAGAAATGATTTCAACATCAAAACATGTTGAACTTATTCATATGGATTTATTTGGACTTATGAGGACCACTAGCCTTGGTGGTAAGAGGTACGCTTTTGTACTAGTAAATGACTTTTTAAGATTCACTTGGACTTTTTTTCTTACACAAAAAGATGAAGAATTCTTTGAATTTTCGAAACTTCTCAACTGTGTTCAAAATTCCCTTGGAAGTAAATTGATTTTAATTAGAAGTGACAATAGGAGAGAATTTTGCAACTATGAGTTTATAAAATTTTGTGATGAGAATGGTGTCTCGCATAACTTTTTAAGAAATGATGTGGTTGAGAAGAAAAATAGGACTTTGTAAGAAATAATAAGATCAATGCATTGTGAAAATTTCCTTCCAAAATATTTTTAGGTTAAAACTATAAATACAGCATGATATATTGTAAACAGAATTATGCTAAGACTTTTACTTCGGGAAATACCGTTTGAACTTATGTTTGACAAAGTCCTATTCATTTCATATTTTAAAGTTTTTGGATGCAAAGATTTTGTCCTCAATACTCGGGACAATCAGGCAAATTTGATAGCAAATTAGATGAGGCTATAGTTCTTGGATACTTTTCCTACAAAAAAGACATATATAGTATACAATAAAAGAACTCTATCTGTAGAAGATTCCGTACATGTTTTATTTGATGAATCTAATGTATATTTTTCTGGAAAAGATGATGATGATGTAGGTACTTCAAAGGAAAATGTTGTTGAACATCACAAGGTTCCATCACTTTACAACCACGCTAAAGCAGAAGAATTGGAAGAACAACAAGCTGAGGATAGTGAGCAAAAAGCCACAGATCAAATTAATCCAAGCCTACCAAAGGAATGGAAATACAAACTCAAACATCTAAAAGAACAAATTAATGGAGATCCGAGCTATGGTGTCAAACTAGACGGTACTTTATTGATAATCTAGCCTTACTTTCAAGTATTGAACCAGATTATATTGATATGGCGTCGTGTGATGATTTTTGGATTAAGACAATGCAAGAAGAATTAAATCAGTTCGAGAGAAATCAAGTTTGAAAACTTGTTCCTAGACTACTTAACCATCCCATGATTGGCACCATGTGGGTATTTAGAAGTAAACTTGATGAGCATGGTGTTATTGTCAAAAACAAAGCTAGACTTGTTGCTCAAAGATTTAATCAAGAGGAGGGCATTGATTATGATGAAACATTTGCACCCATTGCTAAACTAGAATCTATTGGAATGTTCCTTGCCTTTGCATCTTTCAAAGGTTTCATGCTTTTTCAAATGGATGCCAAAAGCACCTTTCTGAATTGCTTTATTGAAGAAGAAATATATGTGGAGCAACCTCTTGATTTTATTAATGAACATTTTTCAAATCATGTCTTCAAATTTTCCAAAGCTCTTTATGATTTAAAACAAGCTCCTTGTGCTTGGTATGAATGACTTAGTGACTTTCTTCTTCTAAAAGATTTTTCAAAAGGTGTTATTGACACTACATTGTTCATCAAAGTTGAAAAATCTAATAATCTTCGGATTGTTCAAATATATGTTGATGACATTATCTTTGGAGCTATTAATGAATCTTTATGTAAGATGTTTGTTAAGACTATATAACAAGAGTATGAGATGAGCATGATGGAAGAACTCAACTTCTTTCTCGGGTTATAAATTAAGCAAACCAAGGATAGGATCTTTCTAAATCAAGTCAAGTATGCTAAAGAATTGCTCAAAATATTTAAAATGAATCAAGCAAAAGAAATCAGTACACCTATGAGCATTTCATTAAAGCTTGACAAAGATGAAAAGGGTGAGAAGGTAAATGAATCAAAATATGGAGATATGATTGGAAGCCTTCTATATCTCATTGCTAGCCATCCTGATATCATGTTCGCGGTTTGCTTTTGTGTAAGATTCTAATCTTATCCCAAAGAGTCATATTTATGCGCTGTAAAATGTATTTTTAGATACTTGGTTGCGACACATGATTATGGATTATGTTATAACTAATGCTTTTGATCTTATAGGATATACATATCCATATTATGTAGGATGTAAAGTTAAAAGAAAAAGTACAAGTGGACATTGTCAATTTCTTGGACATTCATTAGTTTTTTGGTACAACAAGAAGTAAGCTTGTGTGTCTTTTTCAACAACCGAAGCTGAATATATAGTTTTAGGAAGTTGTGCTCAAATCCTCTGGATGAAACATACTATATTCGATTTTGGCCCTAATTTTAAGTGTGTTTCCATTCTATGTAACAACACTAGTGTTATAAGTCTAACTAAAAATCCTGTTTAGCACTCAAAAACTAAGCACATTGAGATTAAACATCATTTCATTCATGATGTTTATATTAAATATATTTATATTAATGATCAACTTGTAGATATATTCACCAAACCAATGGTTGAAGATAGATTCAATCATCTAAGAAGAGGTTTGGGAATTATCCGATTATAAAATTAATTTCTTTTGGAGTAAACTGTTTGTTCTTGCAGGATACTAACGAAGTCTGATTTTGGATGGAGTTGTTGGATACTGAAATTGGAAGATGTGAATCTAAAAAAAAAAAAAAAAACCTTACTAGAACCATCTCTCAAATCAAAATACCATTTGACAAAATCGGATACGCATTTTAGACTGCATTTCAAAGCAAAAAATTGCGGCATCTTATTGCCAAGTGTAATCCATGTTTGGACAGACAAATTAGATGAACAATTTCTGTGCCCAAACCTTTCAAATTTTCAAACTCTAAATATTCACCATTTTTTCTCTCTTTTAGTCGCAAATACTCTCTCTCTAATAAAATATCTTTTCATATCTCTAAAAAATCACAATTTTCAATGTACTTAATTGTACTTATCTGCTCAATACCTTGTAAAGCCCAAAGGATTTCAAACCCACATGAATTACTTTCTATTTTTCAAAATCTAAGTCGCCATCTCTCTCTATTTCCTCTGCACATCGTTCTCGCACCAAAACTAGAGAGACAAAACCATTGAAATTTCATCTACCTTGGATAAAACTCTGAAAACCAGCAAAGCGACCAAACAAATGGCTAACGAGACCAAGAAGGGTAAAGTAGTAGGAAAGAAATTTGTCCTCCCTACTCAAGTAGTTAGAAAGAAAAATGACAAGAATGTGGCAGTCAATGAACCTACTCTCATACTACTTTATCGGAGCATCTACCCGAGAAAGAAAGCTTTGACACTCAGATACCCTGATTTCTTGACTAAAAATGTGAAACTGATTATAATGATTGGGTATCTTGGAATAGAACAATTTTTGTTGGTTATCGAGTTGATGTGGATGCCTTTTTAAATTTCATAAATGTTCTAAAGTTGTTTGAATCAATTGGCAGCGGAGCTCTATTGTCTGTGAATGAGAAATTGTACATAATGTTAGTTTGGGAATTTTACTCAAATATGAGAAGAGGGAGACTTGAGGAAACAGAGGATGGGTTTTTAGTACTATGGTATACCTCACGGGTTAGGGGAGTAAATTTTGAATTCACCACTGACTGCTGAACAAAATATTTAATGTCAGAGATGGAGAAGTACAGTTCATTGAGATGAACAAACTACCTAAAAGTTCGGATTTGTTTGAGTTATGGAGGTTTGAGAGTAAGTTCAGTAGTAGGAAGAGTTTTAAAAACTTAAGTGAATGCAATACCAAGTGGCTGAACAGAATAAGTAGACTACTTTATCACATGGTTTCAACTATGGTCATTTCAAGTTTTGGGTACAAAACCTTAGTAAGTAATATGCAGATAGTGGTGATAATGGCGCTGTCAGAAGGCAAGTCTATTAACTTTGGATTTATGGCTGCAAGAATAATAATCCAATCTCGGAATACCACTAATAAAGCTTTACCCATTGAAAATCTCCTAATTAAGCTATTCAGATATTTCAATGTGGATTTAAGTGTGTTTGCCCCTGAGAATTACAAAGTAAATGTCTACAGTAAGGACTCCTTTGAAAAGATGGGAATTATCTAGATGGATAATTAGTGGATTTTGTGAGGGATGCTACAAATGAGGAAAAAAAGAGGTTGCTTAAGGTTAAGCCTAAGGCCAAGAAACCTGCATCTACTACTACGATTGGAACAAAAAAAGGAAAAATGAAAGTCAAGAGGAATTATCTAGCAAGGCCAGGCAAAAAATTAAAAGAAGTGAGCTAACACAGAGTATTTTGGATGCCCTGAATCTCTTAGCTACCAAAGTGGAAGGCTTGATTGTAGAAGTAAAGACTAAACTACAAACTCTGGGCAGTAGATTGACTAATGTGGAAAGAAAGCAGTTTGATACTGCGGCTGACTAAGCCCCTTACCCGGAGCACGAGTTGGACACAGTCATTCCCTTGCCAGAAAAGGATACTGATATTGATCCTATTGAAGGGCCTCCTATAGAACCTACTATAGAACCTCTAGCTGCCAAAATAACTAAAGCCGCTGCTCCTCAAGTCGCTCCTGAGTCGGCCAAACCAGCTACCCCTGGTAGCTCTTTAGGCTGTAGATAAAAACATGTTGTGGTTAAAAGAAAATTTGGCAGACTTGCCGACAACACAAGAAGGGTGATGATTAGCCTGAAACTGTGGTCATTCAAGGTGACATGGCAATTTCTGCAAATAAGCATGGTGTGAAAACTATGAAGAAAATTGGCTAACCAACTTTTTTATTCTGCTAAACAATTCCTTTTCTATTCTGTTGAACATTTTTTTTTTTTTTACTTTGTTACACTTATTTAATGTTTATGATCTGCTCTATTATGCTACTTTGCTATATAATGCTACTTTTGTTTATCTATCTCTCTCGCCCAATTGCTCTTGGTTCTCTCATTTTTTTGCTTGATACCAAAAAGGGGAGAGAATTAGATAGATTGTGACAATTGTGACGAATGGATTGGGAATGGATTGGGGATGTATATGTCATGGATAATTTGAGGGACTAGATTTTGATATTGATAACTTTTGAGACTTTGATGTTGATGACTTTTGAGACCGAATTGTGTAGAATGTTATATGATGGATTGAATATGTATGGTTTGGACTGAAGTTGGGATTAATCTGTGAAATAAAACTCTTTTGGATTGTTATGAGACTTTGTTCGAACCCTGCACAAACACAAGAGGAGTAATCCCAAATCTAGATTCCTAGTCCAAAACATGTTCTTATAAATGTTGTATTTCTCCTTTTTGGATGCCCCTTTTAGACGTCCAAAATCACATAATCAATTTTATCAGCTAAGTACATAATGTTACCTTTCTATCTACTAGTCATATATATATAGAAGGAGGAGCAGTAACACGTATTGACTATTTTCTATATTTCCATATGCACACATGTACATATCCTTATGTTGAATCTTCATGCTAACATATTACATATCTAGTGACTGTTTCTTGGCTATTCCCTTATGTTAATGGAAAAAAGGAGGATACGGGGGTTGGTTAGACTATAGGCTCATTAAGCCTGATTTTTGAGAATATGCTTAAACTTTCTAACATTATCTCATAATCACACTTTGAGTTTTATGATTAAGACATTGCACCTAAAATATAAATTCTTATATCTCTTAGTTTAACATGTTCATACAAGATTTTTTTAACACAATCCATCAAGTTTGTCATCATTTAAAAAAGGGAAGATTGTTAGCTTAAAGGGCTTTCTCTTGTGGTTTGATAAATGACAAACATCGATATAGACTAACATGTGTGAATTGTATATTATATGCTTTTTGGATTATGATATTTTTAACCATGGTTCTTCAAGTCTTACAAAAAGGACTGTTAAGCAACTTATAGGTGATAAAGTACAAGAAGGATTGATCAAGTCAAATCCTACCTAATGAAGTTGTATACCATGAAGACTTTTGAAGAATTATAGACTAGAAATTATGTCCCTTTACCTTAAGTTTAATTTATTTCATATTGAAGCACTCAAAACTATTTCAAAGAGAGGATATTCTTCTTATCCATGTTGTGTCTATAAAAAGAATTTTAGAAGAAAAGTTTTTGGGACTTTGGTAGTGATGTGTTCGGACTTGGGTATAAAAATGATACAAAAATTAGGCACATTCCCAATCAAGTTTAAATTAAAACAATCAACTCAAATCACACATATGAGCAAGCGTACTCATCATTAACTGAGCATAGGGTTCAAACGAGTGTCGATCCTCTAGGAACAAGTAGACATTAATCACATTTCTTTCATTGTTTAACCGGCTCGATAAATTGAAAAATAAAGAAAAGTAAAAATAAAATAAAAATAAAAATATATATATGTCAAGGATGGAGAAGTATGTAATTCAAACTATTGTTTAGACAAACACGACCTTAAAGAACTCAACCATTATCATAACTAATTATTCCTTTGGCATCATGAAGGATTAAGATAGACTCACTTCTTTTTCAATCCATGAATCCCTATCTTCTAGGTAACTTAATATCACATGTTCTGTCTCAACTAGTCTTACCCAAAAGATGCATTGAACACAACCCTTGATTAAATTTCCATATTCTGGTAAACTTAAAACATAAAACTAACTAATGAATCAATATTCTGGCAGACATCAATTAACCTTTAATTATCAGTTCTTAACAATTAACTCCCTTTTCAAGTAAGTTAAGAGACAATAAATATGAAACTAATGAATTGAACTACCATCAACCCTTTTTTCAAGCAAGTCAATAGAAAGTAACAATCAACCAATCTCGTAATCAGCACAAGTAATTAAATACCAAGAAGAACAATCAATTAATCAAAAGATCAAATACCTCTAAGTATCATGAATATCTACAACAATGTCAAATTATAAATAAAATAATTAACATATCATTGTTCATGAAAAAGAAAACAAAGTAAAAGAAAGCACTCATAGACAAGCCTCATTCTTCTTCCTTTGAAGACCTTCTTGCACAACGCTCCTTGAATTTGAAGAATTCCTCCTTGAATTGAGTAATTTTATGTGATGATCAATGAATTCTCTCATTTTCCCTTGTGTTTTCATCTATTTAAAGGCTTAGGAAGTGCCTAATCGTAGGTACAAAGTTCTTGGCCGAGTAGAAGTTAGAAGATACTAAAACTCTTCAGATTATCAAAAATTGCGTAGAAAAAATCAAGCACTGCCTTATCTTCAGGGCACAGCCGGCGCCAATTGTGTTCTGCTTCTCTACTTGTTCGTTGATTTTTCTTCAAATTTTGCACACTGTGTCCTAGAATGCAGCCGGTGCCGGTTCCAGCTTTACAGCTGGCACCACCTTAGTTCTGTTCTGCTCTGTTTCAGTAATTTTTTGTTGCTTCAAAGTTCGTTTAATCAATGCATGGCCGGCGCCGGTTCTAGGGTCCTAGCCGGCGCCGCCTCTCCTTTGTTTTGCGACGTTTTTGTTCCGTTTTACCCTAAAAGTCAGAAGTAATGAATAAAATACTTTTCCAAGGGTAAAATCTCAAATATGAAGGAATATGACTAGTTATTAAACAAAATGTATCACAAAAGAACCTCAAACCATTAGGAAAAACATGACTAATTTAGCCCTTATCAGGTAGAACCATTTTTGAACAGATCTCTGAATCCAAAATGCCCCTCCAAAACTTATTTCCAAAGTGCCAAAACTTAAAGCTATTCACAAAATACTTTGCGGTGCAAAATGTTTGTTTGGATGCACCTTTTGGAAGCATAATTTTTTTTTTCGATTCGAAAATCTTACAAAAGCTGATAGTAGCAACTAGCCGTTACTAGCTATTGTGGCTTTGATTTTTACCCCCGATAAAAGCCATTTAAATACGATATTTAGCAAGAGATTTGCACTAACACTTTCAAAAACATCCAAAGGCACTTGAAAAACAAGAATCCCTCATCTACAATGTGCTTCAAAGTGAGATTCATTATTCAAGGGTAAAAAGGTAAACCTGCTTTATTTAGTGTATATTCACTCGATATGTGAGCTAAATCTATATTCTTTTATTAATCTGAATTACATCAAGGTTAAAGAAGTAAAATCCAATTAGGGTGAGTCTTGATTATTGAGGTATATAGAGGTTCGGAATAAAACTAAGTGTGGTGATCCTCTATTGTAGGATCGGTGTTGCCTACTATTATTAATTTGGGAAAAAGGCTTTAGTAGTTGATTTGAAATCCTTAAGTGCGTGCTTAAGGTAGTGGATATAGATTATTTGAATATCGAACCACTATAAATCGTTGGATCCATTCTCTTGCATTTATTTTGAACTCTATGACTGAAATTTCACTATTCATCTAAATAGAAAACATAGTAACTCTATCTGCATTTACTGATTTGGTTTGACATATTTATATTGAAGTAAGAATAGGTAGCTGATCCACTATTTGTCTCATTAGGCATAGTTTATTTTTCATAATTCAATAGATCTTTGAAAGTCTATGATTGAATATAAATCTGCACAGAAAAGCTGACCTTTTGAAACTCATCCACTTTTGATTTCTTTCTAGATTTTGGAAAATCTTTGAAAATCCATTTTGGTTTATCATAAACCTTATTCATCCTCTCCCCCTAAGGTTTATCAGTAAAGATAAATGTTTTGCTATGTTCAAACCATACAAGTTACTTGTTCAAAACCAATTATATAAGGAAACAAAAATATTGAGAAGTGATAGGGGAGGTGAATACTTTCCTAGTGAATTCTCAATATTTTGTGAACAAAATGGGATTGTACACCAAACAAGTGCACAATTTACTCCACAACAAAATGGCTTGGCTAAATAGAAAAATAGAACTTTGGAAGACATGGTTAATTCCATGTTGGTAAGTTCTAATTTGCCTAAGAACTTGTGGGGTGAAGCCTTATTGGTTGCTTGTCATGTGCATATTGAATTCCTTCTCTTAAAGTTTTAGTATATGAAGTATGAAAATGATGAAAATCAAATATAAGTTATTTATAGTTTAGGGGGTGTATTGCTTATTATAGGGTCTAAAATAATAAAAGAACAAAATTGGGACTAAGGGCACTTAAAAGTGTATTCGTAGGCTATGCTGAAAAATCTAAAACTTATAGGCTACGTGATCTTGATTCTAGTGTAATAGTTGAATCAAGAGATGTGCAATTATTTGAGAATAAGTTTCTTAAAGATTCAATGCCTAGTAATGATTCAATCAATGGTAAATAATTACTCCAAGATGCTAAATCTTCTTCAAGTAACAAGAGGATAGTGAATAATTCTACAATTAAACCAAGGAAGAGTTAAATACAAAGCAAAGAAAAACATCTACTATCTGATTTTATGTCTTCTCGTTACTAATATTCTTACTTGAAGGTGATAGGGAATCTCTATATAATAAGATACCCACCTTATTAAATTCAAAAGAATATCTTAAGTTTTTTTGTGAAATAATGACATCAAGAGATGCTGCATTTTGGAGAGACGAGGTAAATGATGAAATGGACTGATAGAGCACTATTGACCTTCAAAGTATGGTTAGTTGTTAAAGGTTTTAAAAAAAGGACGGGATTGATTATTTTGATACTTATGCACCAATTGTTAGAATTATATCAATTAGAGTTCTATTATCACTAGTTTTATTATACAATTCATTTGTATATCAAATGGATGTTAAGACGGATTCCCTAAATGGTGATTTGGATGAAGAAGTTTATATAGAACAACCTGAAGGTCTTGTAATGTTGTAGAAATGAAAATAAAGTGTCCAAACTAGTAAAATCATTATATGGTTTGAAGTAAGCACCTAAACAATGGCATGAAAAGTTTGAAAAGATAATAATCTCAATTATTTTTAAGTATAATAATATTGACAAGTGCATTTACTCTACTCAAGAGTATTTTGTCATTTGTCTTTATGTAGATGATATGCTAAATGTTAGTAACATTATGAGAAGTGTAGAAGTTACTAAAATATATATTTCTTCAAAATTTAAAATGAAGGATCTTGGAGAAGTAGATACTATTTTAGGTATCAAGGTTAATAAACATAGTGGGGGTTTCACTTTGTGTTAATCACATTATATGGACAGGATATTGAATAGGTTTCAGCATCTAAAAATATAAGAAGTGAGTACTCATTTTGATTCTAATTTAAAACTTCAAGAGAATCCTAGAAATCTTGCTTAACTTGAATATGCTAGTGAAATTGGAAGCTTAATGTATGAAATGCATTGTACTAGGCCAGATATCTCATATGTAATTTGCAAACTAGATAGATATACCAATAGTCTGAGTATAGATCAATGGAAATCAATTGAAATGATTCTAGGTTATCTTAAAAGTGCCAAGAGTCTAGGACTAGATTATAATAGATCTAGCTGTACTTGAAGGTTACTCAGATGTTAGTTAGTTTAATAGTATGAGTGACAAGATTTCTCCAACTGGATGAATATTTACTTTATACGGTGGTGCTATCTCAAGGGCTTCTAAGAAGCAAACCGTAATAGCTCATTCCACTGTGGAAATTGAATTTATAACTTTGGTAGATGCATGTAAAGATATAGAGTGGCTTAGGAATTTGTTACTTGATATTAAATTATAGCCACAATCTATGCTTCTAATCCCTTTATATTGTAAAGAGAAGGAAGAAGAAATGTGTAGAATCGAGAATTACACAAGCGTAGTGGAAAATTAAAATAAAATAAGAGTTTAGGATCGCATAATTAATTTTTATTTTTGAATAAGAAGAAATAGTGGCAATAACTAGATTCAGTAACTAATAGGTTGTCTAGAACTTATTTAAACTGTAACTTTTGGTGTAGTATAAAGCATTGAAAAATAGGGGATGCCATGTACGCGAGGAAACAAGACTCAGAAAACAAAGATATGGCACAGCGGAAGGTGAAAATCAATACTATTACGTGTCATTTGTCTGTTTAGCTGAGAAGAAAAGGCGCTAACCACGGGAGCGGCTACTTGTCTCGACGGCGATTCTGGCGAGAAACTAGCGATCCATCAGCTTCTTCTTGGCATGTATGTGAAACTTTGCACTTCTCAGAATATTCCTCTGCCTAATCTATGTTAGTGAAACAACCTAGGTGAGGAAAGACACTTCTTGATTCCTTGCTATTGATTAGCAAGATCAAGAAGAACACAGAAGGAAGGGAGATGAACGAGAGGGAGAGAACATAGACAACAACTCTGGCTTTTTTCTTCCTGTAACGTGAGTGTTCTATTTTTTTTTCAACTGAACTACCCCACAACTCCTATTCACATCACCAAATAACCCAATTTCGGTGTTTTGATATTTCAAACATCCGAAGGTTATCAACAGAAGAGGTTTTGGTTATCCTTTACTCTTCTATACCGTGAGTAATAAAAAATTCTTTAGTCCAAACTATTAGGCCAAAATAATTTATTATTTTTCCTTGGATCTAATGAGCCCAAAAATAATAAGCATTAATTATTTATTTTCTAGGCCTATTAAAGTAATTTAATAAATAATTAATAGGCCCAAATGAATTAAAATAATTATTAAGTCTTTTATTAACCAGTTTAAGCTCAAGTTAATTTTTTTAATTATTCAATCTGGGTTTAGGCCCTGAATAATTAATTAACCAATTAAAATAGATAATAAATTTAATTTAACTCGTTCCTTTATTTTATTCTAGTCCAAAATAAATTAGACTTTTTGATAGCATTTTATCTTACATAAAATATAGAGCTCATGTTTAGTGACACTTTGGGCACCAAATGCATTTTTTTTTTTTACAGTGCGATTGAACCCCAATCCTGGAAGCGGAAGAATTGCTGAAACTGCATGAAACCCTCACAAGGGTTTATGTACAAAGAACAAGCAAACCGTTATGGGTTGTATCCGAATAGCCTACCGCTCTATATAGGTTTAGTAATGCTACATTGAGCCCAACGAGTGTAATACTTGGAGTGAGTAATAGAGAGGACAACAGATATAGACTTTTTCTTTCCTTTCTGAATAATGATTTCCATTGCTATTTGATACATTTCGGTCAGTAACATTAATTAATTAGGTGAAGGTGCGGAAAGAGAGGGATTCGAACCCTCGGTAAACAAAAGCCTACATAGCAATTCTAATGCTATACCTCACACTCCTCCATAACCTAAAGATATGATTTCACAACTACTAGATCCACGATGACATTGTCATCACCTAATAGAGCATAGTCCAAGAACTTCACCCTAGGGCCTTCATGCTGCATACCACACCAGCATATGATGTGTAAGTGTGAACATAGGCCATTTCTCTTCTTTGAAGTCTACAACAAATAAGTGGGAGAGGCAGGAATTGAACCTACGTAGAAAAACTTCAACAGATTTACAGTCTATTGCTTTTGACCACTCGGCCACTCTCCCATTCCCGAGCATTTCCAAGCTAAATTGGCAAACACCCTTAGTGGTGGTAGTGGAGGCACTCGATGGGAGTGGATGGGAACTGAGCACTGTCTCGACAGTAATCATTAGACCAAATGGTTAGCCCTAACCTATATGGGCTGGTGGCTCTGGTGGAGGCTCAACTCTCCCATGATGGGTTCATCCCACGAGAAACGCCTTTTACTAGCACCGCTGGTGCATTTACTGTCACTAGCAGCCACTGTTGTAGGGCATTCACAAGAATCAATCTCAAAACCCCTGTAGGAGGATGCGAATAGGGAGTAGCTCCAATCAATCTTGACCCTACCACCTTGTGTGGCCCAATCATCAGCATTCTAGAACGAACTGTACACTTCCATGGCTTAGTCCTTGTGACACGATCGACATAGAGCTGACAGTCGAACGGGACAAAAACGGTATGAAATGGGACCGTCAGGTACATGATGGGCGGACGCGCGTTGGGCACCTAGGCCAGCACATGGGCAGACCGAGCCGAGAATGGGACGGGCACACATAATGGCATGAGACTGATACGGGACCGTCGGGTCGTTCCGGGCCTTTGGGCAATTTTGACTGGTCAAACTTTGTGGAGGTTTGTAGAAGTTTCTAGAATATTCTAGGGCATTCTAGGGAACTCTTATATAGTGTTGAGAAACCTAAAATACTATAAAATTCTCTAAAACATCTAGAATATTATAGAATATCTAGATATTTTTGCAAGTTGCCAACTTGCAAGTGCAAGTTACGAGAAAGTTCTAGACTCTCAAGGCTTGTCTATAAATAAGGCCAAGCCCTCTCATTTATATCTATCCAAATTTGAAAATACAAGTAAAGTTCTCTCAAGAACTTTCTAACTATCTTTTAGCCATCTCATTATTTTTCAACTTAGCTTCTATTTAAACACTTAACAACTCTATTTCCATTTCGTTTTCCATCTTTTTTTCCCTTTAGACTGATCTGGCTAACCTCTCCTAAGTTAGTTTTAGGAAGTAGCTAGAATTGCATAGGCCATCTTGGTTAAAATAACTAACTCGTGACAAGTGGTATCAGAGCCAAGCCAAGATTATGATACGAAGTAAGGGATAATGGCTTTCATTTCCAAACTTTTTGAGTTTGAAGAAGAGCATGTTGGGTGCGAGACCTAGCGGAATCCACTGAAGCAGAACCACAAGGACAAGTCAGCAGCCCAAGAACCATTGGCGTTGCTAGAGAAGAGGCTTGCTAGATTGGAGCTTGTCGTGGACAACCACAACGATCGTTTAGAAGATATGGGCTAACGCATGGTACAACTCGATGGGGATGAGTTATGGGAAGGCATGCAAGATGCACTAAACGAAACTATGAACAAACTTCTCAATGAGGACAATGTTATTCGTCTGATGGTCGAGACTCTTCAAAACAAAGTTACCATGCTCAAGGGTGAGCTTGAGAAATGCAAAGCACAGCTAGCTCGGGGAGCTACCATGCAAATCGGGGAGTTGTCATACGTCCAAGATGAGACCTACCATTTAAGGGCCAAGCTAAATGCTTAAAAGTCTCAATAGAAACGGGTGCTATTGTGGCTGTACCAAGGCTAGAAGTGCTGAGGCTAGAGGCTTACGGTGGGGCAAGAAAGGCACGGGACATTGAGAACTTTCTTTATGGGGTTGAATGATACTTCGACACCCTTGGCGTGTTTGACGATGCCATAAAGTTGTGCATCGCTTCGCTCTACCTTAAGGACACCGCTTTTGTATGTTGGAGATGGAGATGCAATGATGTTCGTAGGGAAGCCGACACCATCACAATGTGGGAAGAATTTAAAGGCAAGGTAAGGAAACAATTCTAACCTACGGATGCCGAAGGCAAAGCCAAAGTTAAGCTTCGTCATCTACAATACAAGGATGGCCACATTAGGGAATATGTGTGGGAATTCTCTGAGTTTATGTTTGAGATACTTGATATGGCCCCTAAGGAGGCCTTGTTCACGTGTATCGATGGCCTAAGCCGTTGGGCCAAACTTGAACTTCAACGATGAAGCATTCAAGACATCATCCAAGCCCTGGCCGTTACCGAGTCTTTATTCGAGTTCTAAAAGAAAGACGTCAGCAAGGACAAGGAGAAAAAGCGCACTCAAGGTAAAGATGGGGGAGACAAGTCTAAGTCATTCCCTAAAACGACGAATTTTAGCCGAACAAGGGCAACCCACCTAAGAACGTTAAGAATGACCAATCGAAATAGACGACAAAGTGCTTTCTATGCTAAAGGCCACATTTCTCACGAGACTGCCCAAGCTGAGAGAAGATTGTAGCTTTAGACTACGGACTTTTCCAAATGGAGGAACAACGGAAGGTTACCAGTATGAGGCATCTCGAGACAGTTCCGGACCGACAGAGGGGCCAACTATGCATGACATTCCATTGTGGGGCATGATTTAATGGACTTAGTCGATATTGGGGCCAACACCAACTATATGAACCTCGAAACGGCTATAGGTCATTTAAAGGTGTGAATGGCACATGGACACATTTAGTCAGGGAGACTAAAAACGTGATCGTTCGGTTAGGTTAATGGCAAGGTAAGGCCAACTTCTCTATTGCTCTACTAGACGATTATAATGTCGTTCTTGGCATAGATTTTCTGGACTATTTGGAGCATGTCATTGTGCTGAGCAAGGACACTATGCTTATTATGCAAGGGAAGATACCTTGCCCGTGAAAGTGAGCTAAGCTCTAAGCAACTCAAGAAAGGGATGCATCGGGGCGAGCCGACGTTCGCTGCTATCATTATAGACAAGAATCCCCCAATGTTCGAGGAAAACGTGGAGGTACCTATTCCACCTAAAGTTGCCAAGGTCCTCAAGGAATTTGAAGATGTTATGTCTAATGACCTTCCAAAATAGTTTCCACCAAAACGGGAGGCAGACCACTCGATTGAGCTTGTGGACAGGACGAAATCAATCTCCCAACTGCCATACCATATGTCTCTCAAGGAGCTAGAAGAACTAAGGAGACAACTCAAGGAACTTTTTGAGGCTAAGTTCATCAAGCCATCCAAAAGTTTGTATGGAGCACTCGTTCTCTTCCAAAAGAAGAGTGACGGAACCTTATGAATGTGCAATGACCATTGGGCCCTCAACAAGTAAATGGTAAAGAACAAGTACCCGATCCCATTAATAGCCAATTTGTTCGACCGTTTGTAAGGAGCTAAAGTGTTTTCTAAGCTCGACCTTTGTAAAGGCTACTATCAAGTTCATATAGCAGAGGGAGATGAACCAAAACCGACAATCATCACAAGGTATGGATCATTCGAGTTTCTTGTGATGTTGTTTGGACTCACTAATGCACCAACTATGTTTTGTATGCTTATGCAATGGGTACTAGCCGAGTTCATTGACAAGTTCATCATGGTTTACCTCGAAGACATAGTCATTTATTGCAATTCATTGGAGGAGCACGCACAACACCTCTGTCTCGTTTTCAAGGCACCACGGGAAAATAACCTTTATGTTAAGAAGGAGAAGTGTTCATTTGGGCAATGTGAAGTCTTCTTCTTGGGGCATATTGGGGGTACGGAAAGATCTATATGGACTTCCAGAAAATTAAGGCAATTATGGAGTGGGAGGCTCTGACTAAAGTGACCGAGCTACGTTCGTTTCTGGGGCTCGTTAATTACTACCAATGGTTCATCGTGGGGCACTCAACTATAGCAGCACCATTAACCTACTTACTAAAGAAAAAATATGCATGTGATTGGACTCCTAAGTGTTAGCATGCATTCGAGGCTTTAAAAGATGCTGTCACTAAGGAACCGATTTTTGCTCTTTCGGACTTCACTAACCATTCGAGGTATGCACAAATGCATCCGACTTTACTATTAGGAGCGTTCTTATGCTAGAAGGCCACCTAGTAGCTTATGAGAGTTGAAAACTAAATGACACAGAATGATGTTGACCGACCCATGAGAATGAGATGCTTACCATCATTCACTGTCTAAAGGTCTGGGAATACTATATTAAAGCCGCCACTCTGTTCAGAATCAAGACAGACAATAGAACGGTAAGTTATTATCAAACCCAAAAAAAACATTCTAGCAAACAAGCTTGATGGTTAGACTACTTAGCAGAATTCATGTATGAGTTTGCATATAGCCAGGGCAAGACCAACATAGTGGCTGACGCGCTAAGCCTAAAGAACATCCTAGGCACGATAACGAGTGCACCAGAGGATCGACCCTTAGAATGGATTAAGGAAACGATAAAGAGTTAGTTGAGGAATAGAAAACGATAAGGTTCTGGGTTGAGGATGGGGTCTTCTATACCAAAGGCTAATGTATTTATACACTGACGTGGGACAACTTGAGATGGAACATCCTTAAGGAATGCCATGATAGTCGCTACACTAGCCACCCAGGGACTAATCGTACATTATCATTGGTCCAAGAACGGTCCTACTAGCCAAGACTGAGAGATGACATGGAAATATACGTTTGCAATTGTCTTGTGTGCCAGCAAGATAAGGTGGAAAACTAACCACCCACAGGCTTGTTGCAGCCTTTACAGATCCCCAAGAAGATATAGGATAGTGTTTCTATGGACTTTATTGTCGGGCTATCAAAGTCGGATGGATGCACGAGTATTCTTATGGTCGTCGACCGTTTGTCTAAACATACTGAGTTCATTCCTGCCCCAAAGGAATGCACAGTAGAAGTAACGGCCAAGTTGTTCATAAGGCACGTTGTTAAGTATTGGGGACCACTGAAATCGATCGGGAGTGATAGGGACTTAAACGAAACTCTTTCATCTACTAGGGATGACACTTAATATGTCACCTACGATGCACCCATAGATTGATGGATAGACGAAATGAGTAAATAATATCTTGGTGGTGTATCTATGATACTACGTGACCATCAATTAAAAGGATTGGGTAAGGTTGCTAGATGTAGCACAGTTTTCTTATAACTTGCAATGAAACGAGAGTACCGACAAAAGCCTATTCGAGATAGTTTTGGGATTTCAACCAATGAACCCCTAAAGATATCATTACTAGTAACAAAGGGTCAAGTCCTCCAACCTATTTCTTTGTCAAGGATTGGCAAGAACAAGAGGATGTAGCCAAGCTTTACTTACAAAAAGTTGCACGATGCGCCAATAAGTTGGTTGATAAGAAATGGACGTTCCGTGAGTTTAAGGAGGGGGACCCAGTGCTAGTTAAGCTATACTAATATGGAAGGGTCTAGGGCATTCATAAGGAACTAATAAGACGGTACGAGGGGCCATTCACTGTACTTAAGAAAGTTAGGACCGTAGCATACAAAATGGAGTTGCCTGAGGATCTATCCTAACTTCATCTCATTTTTTATGTTAGCCTACTCAAGTTGTATCACAAAGACCCTGATAATCCTTTAAAGAACATTTTGACAGTAGCACTAGTGGGTATGTAGGATGAGTATGACAAAATTGCCGAAGAGATATTATCCGATTGTATCGTTCGCTACAAAAATCGGGCACCATTAAAGGAGTACTTAATGAAATGGAAAGGCTTGTCAAGGTCTGAGATAAGTTGGGAGCCAGTAGAGAAACTATAACAATTCACTAAGTGACTTCAAAACTACGAGGAGTTTAAGGCATTGGGGACGTTGCCTAACTCAAGCGGGAGAGAATAACATGACCGACACGGAGCTGACGGTCAAACAGGATGAAAATGGTACGAAACAGGACTGACAGGCACAAGATGAGACAATGCATGCTGGGCACCTAGGCCAAGGCATAGGTAGACCAAGCCGAGAATGGGATGGGCATGCGAAACGACACGAGATCGAAACGAGACTGACGGGTCATTTTGGGCCATTAGGAAATTTTGATCACTCAAACTTTGTGAAGGTTTGTAGAAGTTTTTTGAATATTCTAGGGCACTATAGAGAACTCTTATATAGTATAGAAAAATCTAAAATACTATAAAATTCCCTAAAATATCTAGATATTTTTGTAAGTTGTCAACTTGCTTGTGCAAGTTGCAAGAAGGTTTTGGACCTCCAAAGTTTTCCTATAAATAAGGCCAAGCCTTCTTATTTGTATCCATCCAAGTTTGAGAATACAAACAAAGTTCTCTTAAGAGCTTTCTAACTATCTTTTAGCCATCTCATCGTTTTCCCATTTAGCTTCCGTTTAAATACTTAACCACTCTATTTCCATCTCTCTTTCTATCTTGCATTCTCTTTAGGCTGATCTAGCTAATATTTTCTAAGTTAGTCTTAAGAAGTAGTTAGAACCGGATGGGTTATCTTAGTTAAAATAGCCAACCCGTGACATTGGGAAATGGTATCATTACAAGAAAAGGGCAAAATTGCAACCATGATATCGATTGCAATTCAGTCGCAAAATTGACAATTGCAACCGAATAGCGACTTTAAGGTCCTAGATGCCCTGCAGTAGTAGCTAAAATGAAATTTGCGACCAAACGTTGGTTGCAAAAGTATCACTAATTTGGTTGCCATGTTGCGTCACCATTTTAGGGTCTTGCTACTGAATTGCAATCGCGTGCTAATTTTTTTTTTTTAAAAAAATGTTGTGTCAGTCGCAAAGCAGTTGCAATACCAGACCGATTTTCGATCGAAAATTTTGAATTTTTATTTAATTATTTATTACGTTTGGTCGCTATTCAGTCACAAAGCAATTGCAAACTTGTGACCAAACAGTGGCCAAGTATAACCCAGAAATTCACTATTTCAACAACAAACACATTTCTACAATGCTAAACTCCTGTACCCTGTTTCCCATTCAACAACCAACTTAACATTTAAATCTCCAGTTCCTATTTAACAACAACCACTTAATATTCAAAACACACACACATGTAATTCGAATAGCATATAACAACTGCTTCGCATAGAAAATTAATGTTCCAATCAGCATAAAACTTAAGTATTCATTCACATAAAATCTAAAAGTTTCAGAAAATGTGCTAAGAGTAATAAAACTTAACCATTCATTCATAGATGGATAGGAAAGAATACAAAATACATCAAGTTAAATCATCGTCATCGGATCCTAAGTCACCAATGGTAGAGAAAACATCATTCATGCATATACTCCTATTGGTTTCTCGTAGCTCATCTAAAGTTTGCTGTATCTTCTTTTGTTGGTCTAGCAAAAATTGAATTTGCTCATCTTTAGTGGCTAACTTCTTTTCTACCTCGCTAAGTTTGGAAGTAAGATTGCTAATTGTCTCTCTTTCTGTAGAAGAAGCTTAGGACTGAGATGCACCAATTTGCAAAATTTTTCTTGCTTTGATTCATTTACTTTTGGAGCCCATCCTATACACATGACCCTTATTCAGTCCCCCTACAATAACAGTAAACAATTCTTTCTCATCCATAACTTGTGAGGAACATGAAGAGCCTTGAGTTTGTTGATTTTGTTGCTAAACAACGGAACCAAATTTTTCCTAAAAAATAAGACATTATAAATTAAAATATACAATCTTATATTGATGAAGGAAAATAAAATATAAAGATCAATAAAAATAATATCTACCCAAGTTTGTTTAGGTTTAGGGTCTATGAATTGCCCTTTTACAAGACAAACTCTATGAACAGTGTGGAGTCGTTAATAGCATTTATGGTATGCAAATTGACCCCCCATCTTCTCTTTCTGTAGAAAAATGAAAAAAAGAGAAAAGCATTCATAATACTAGAGTGATGTAGCAAGAGTGAGAATAATGGGATGGCAGAAGTGGCAGCTAGAAAAAAAACGTAATATTTACATACCATCCTAGCTTCATACTCCGAAAAGGAGACAGATCCACCAAAGTATCTAGATGCACCCCGACCATTATTGCACATGGTCCTATTCAAGGACATTTGCTTGTCTTTCTTTACATAATCTTTTTTAGCCTACTCTTCATGCAACTTCTGATAAACAGTATCAGAGATCTAATGTGATTTTCGTTGGGGTTTGCGGACTCTGTGCAAGTGATCTTTTAATCTACTTGCCCAACGAGCCTCCCATACCTTCCTGATACTCCCCTCATATAGAGGATCCCATATATGCAATTTTTGCAAAAGGAGTAGTATAATTACGTTAAAAAAGAATTTGATGCAAGTATATTCTAAAGAAGAATAAACATAAAATGAGGCATTTGTTACATCTTTAGCTGAATTGAACATTTAAATGAATTGAAATAGATAATTTGTTTTCTTGAATTATATGAAAGACTACTCAAACCATACATGGCATTCATGGCCAAAAAAAAAAAAAAAGGGAGCATGTGAAATAGCTAAAGTATTGTTTTTTTTTGATAAAATAGCATTCCAAGAAGTAGGAACAAGTGAAAAGTATTATGAACTCGCCCCACTATACTTTTTTAACGTCCCCAAACACCTTAGCAAAGCTGAGGTATGGTTCAAAATATCTCTTATGAATGATATCACTAATGGACGATGCACACTTTGATTGCAAAGTTATTTTGTTTCATGTACATAGCATTATAATATTAAAAGTTAGAATAAAAATAACTTAGACAAATAATGTATGAAAATATAAAAACCATCATGAATTTAATGAAAAATACAAATTCCCGTACTATACTTACGTATCACCATATGGCTCAATCAATGTCCTTGCATCTAGTATATCGGATGAAGCAGATGGTATAGTGTTGCTAGTTGGAGTATCAGTCTCCATTCCTTATCATAGGAGAAGTGTGACTATGTATTACTGGTGAAAGGTGACTACCGAAGGCTGGACAAGACTGAAAATTAGCACTAGGAGAAGACTGAGAACGATACTCCTCCGAATAGTGATATGAATTGTTGACCCTATTGGT
Source organism: Voacanga thouarsii (assembly GCA_026120185.1). Taxonomy (NCBI): domain Eukaryota; kingdom Viridiplantae; phylum Streptophyta; class Magnoliopsida; order Gentianales; family Apocynaceae; genus Voacanga; species Voacanga thouarsii. Next base: position 2,627,089 of record JANUWF010001567.1, read on the forward strand.
TGATGCATATATGATATTTGGATTATCCATCTCTGCAAAAGAAGTAGAAAAGAAAAAAAAATCAAAATACAAGTTATGATCAAAACACAAGTATGGATCACGTAATATCCTATTCAATGTAAATACATTTTGCATAGAAGTAACAAATGAATACTTGACAGCTTGTTGGAGGCTATATAAGAAAGAGAATGCTTGACAACTTGTTTCACTAATGCTTGATAGCTTGTTTCATTGGACTTACTATTTTTATTCATCGGATTCATTGAATTCTTTAAACAATTCATTTTTCTCATTCTCTAAACTCTCGTCACTTGTATTCCATTCTTCCTCTTCCTCTTCTTCATCATTATTTTCACATAATTGTAAATCTTCTTGTTCTTCAAGTCGTGGTACCCAACAATTAATTCTACCACTTTTTTATCACCGCATTCATGAGACAAAGAACCCACATCATCAACCCTATGAGTCATAATAGCCAATTCTACATCAATTGCATCCTCTTGATATGCATTTTTAACTTGAGGAGCGTCAATGACATGGCGAGCTTTTCATTTTTGCACTGCTAGCTAATCACTTTTTTGTTTCTTAACTTAGGGATAAGGGCTATAGTAAACTTGAATAGCTGATGGGACAAGATGAATTGGTTATAACTAGGGTATCTCCTTTTATGGTTAATATCCACAAGTTTATACTGTGGGTGAACTTTCACTCCCTGATTACTAGTTGTATCAAACCAATCACATTTGAACATTACCACTTTTTGAATAGGAGTAAGAGGGAGTTCAAACTCAATGATTTCTTGTAAGACTCCATAGTAATTAGAAGTAGCTGAATTATTATAACTTCTTTTGACACAAATTTCACTATTGCATATCTTTTTCCCTTCACTGTGTGAATGGGTATGAAACCTATATCTATTCACAAAGTATCCTTTAAAGGATTCCACAATTCGAGATGGTCCCCAAGAAATGTCCTTTAGGCACTGGTTATCCACATGATTCAATTTATTGTTAACTTGTAGACATAATTGACAATGGCCTTTAGGCATTGGTTATCCACATGATTCAATTTATTGTTAACTTGTAGACGCAATTGACAGAACGTGAATAAATAACAAAATATTACATTGAACTTAATGTAAGATTTAGGATGCAAAAAATCCTACACTTACAAATTCCCTAAACCATTGAGCAAACTCTTTGTCAAATCCTAGGCCAATGTTTAGATCCTTGATATTCGGTTCTATAAAGCGCAAATAGTCTTTGAATTTCCTAGAAACATCACAAGTAATACACGTATTATGATCTTTGAATCTCTCTAATGAATCTCTGATGCATATAAAGCATTATCAAATATATTTAATATATGTATATTACTTACTGAACATATGATTCAACCTCTTTGCAATTACGTAATATATAATTTGTAATTGCAATCACCTCTTCATCCTTCAAATATCGCTTTTTTGCTCCATCTATTTTTTGCTCCACTGACTTGTATATTGAGAAATCATCTTCAGTTGAATTGGGAGCACATTCTTCTATTATTTTCCACGTGAAGTTCAAAGTTGTAGGAGAAGAATGTTGATGCCTCCTCAATAAGGTAAGCATTGCAAATTGACCCTTCTACCATTGCCTTGTTTTTTTATTTTTTATTTTAGATGATGCAAGAACCTACCATCACCATTTTATTAAAACTTTTTGATGTTATAAAAAAAATATTTAACCAAAACTAACTTAATTATTTTGTGAGTGATTGAGACATACCTTTCAAATGGATACATCTACCTATATTGCACACGTCCACCAACCCTTGCCTCATAAGGCAAGTGAAGTAGATGATGTTCCATTACATTAAAAAAACTCGACGGAAAAATTCTCTCTAGCTTGCAAATCAGAGCAGCAATATCTTCCTCTAGTTTGTGCATGTGGGACTCAGACAACTTTTGAGAACATAAGTCTCTGTAAAAGAGGCTCAACTCCGTTAAAACACTCCATATTTTTGGGAGACGTAGTTCCTGTGAAGCAGTTGAGAGTAATCTCTCCATGAACACATGGCAATCATGGCTCTTCATGCTAGACATTTTCAAATCTTTATAATCAACGTACCTCCTTAAATTGGATGCATACCCATCTGGAAGCCTAAGATTCTTAACCTAATCCAGTACAATCTTCCTTTGCTCTTTTGTCAATGAGTTGTAAGCTTTAGGTTTGGTACCTTTCTTTCGATCTACTTGATGAATTTCTAACTCTGGCCTATTACAGTACAGAACACGACCAAATCATGTATATCTTTGATATTGTTCTTGGTCTTATCATTCACTACGGGTGGCAATCGTGTCATGTTCGAGTTGGTGAGTCGTGTCAACTCGAACACGACATGTCAACTCGAACACGACACGATTAATAAATGTGTCTAATTTTATAACACGAACACGATACGAAAATAAATGGATTAACGCGACACAACACGATTATATACGAAAATAAATAGATAATTGCTAAACCTGCCAACCCATCAACCCGAAGACCTACTAAACTTGTCCACCCAGTACACTAAAAATTTGAAAAAAATAAATCAAACAATATAAAATTAAAATAACCAATAGAACAGTTCATAAAAGCTTAAATAGCCAATAAAATAATAAATCATCTAATTAAATATTTATAGATGTGAATAAATTCATAAGATTTAATATAAAAAAAATTTAAACATCCAATTTACTTAATACATTGAAAATTTAACAAATTTCAAACAATATTGACAATGTTCTTCTCAGCAAGTGTCTCCTTATTGATGTTCAAATCTATGACATTTTGATAAACTTCATCCACATTTAACTTTTCAGCAAGTGCTTCTGCAATAAATTTAAACAAACAAGTGTTATAAATTTTATCTAAAAATATAAATTGAAATAAAAATATAGTCTAAAAAATTTTTTACCTCCATAAATCCAATCCTTAGAACAAATTAAAGACACAACAAGATCAGGTGACAAAGAACTTCTAAATTAGTCAAGAACTCCACCACCACTATTGAATGTAAACTCAGAAGCAATTGTAGAGGCAAGAACAGTGAGCACATCTCGAACCATTTGAGCTAGCAAAGGGTAGTTATACTGATGAGCCTTCCAATAAGATAAAACATCAAGCTTAATTGTCCTATCAACCCTTGGCTCATCTAAATACAACTCCAACTCAGATTTTTGCAAATGCTTCATAATATCTTCACTTTCAAAATCATCAAACTCCTATTTTAAATATTAAAAATAGAATTAGAAAGTATAAATTAAATTATATATTAACATTATAATATAAATTATAATTATAAAACATATTAGACTTATAAAAAAGTAATAAGTAAAAGAAATAACCTGTAAAACACTTGAACTTTCTCTTTAGTAGAGGTTGATTTTGATTGTCCCCGAGATACAGTGCTAGATACTCTAGAAATAGAAGAAAGATTAATCTTGTATGCTTCAAAGATAGAGAAAAGTTTAGATTTAAGTTCTAAGCACTCCACTTGACCATTAATACCATAGAGTTTCTTATAACTAAATTCAACAAATTGCATTTTATACCAAGGATCAAACACAAAAGAAATGTCCAAAAGTAGGCTGAACTCTTTCCAATACTTATCAAACTTCGAATACATGCTAATTTCAATTCTCTTCATGTAGGCATCAGAACTTTTAATTTCTTCTATCAATCTCAACTGAATCATAAAGACATGGGGAAAATAGAGATTGGAAGTAGGCCTCTTCATACTAGAAAATGCATTTGTTGTATCATAAAACAATTTCAAGAAATCACATATTTTTTTTCACTTTACTCCATTCTTCTTCAAGAGGGTTATGCTTGAAATTAGAGTCACTCAATTGCAAATGACAGAAAGCAAGTTTATAATAAAGTGCACTAGTAAGCACCTTATATGTAGAATTCCATCTTGTAGGAACATCTTATTTAAGAGATTTCTTGAATTCAAGAAATGTGTGTGCTACACACTCTAAAAACTTTTGCTTTCTTGTTGGTGACCCTTTTACATATTTCATAGATTCTCTTATCTTCTCATTGATTCATCAATTTCTTTTAACCCTTCTTTTACAATTAAATTGAGAATATGGGCATAACATCTTACATAAAACAAAGAACTAAAGTCCAACAAAGATCTTTGCAAATTCAATTGATATTTTAAAAGCTCAACACATGAATTGTTGGCTGAAGCATTATCCAAATTTATAGAAAATAACCTCTTCTCAATTCCCCAACTAGCAACCAAATTAAGATAATGAACAAATACAATAGTACTGGAATCTAGAATTAAAACAATATAAAATGGAAAGCTTGTAATCAAAGGAGTAGGGAAAACTGTAATGAAAATGTAATCAAAGCTGTAAACAAAGCCGTAAAAATGCAGAAAAAAAGGAATTGAAAAACTAGAAAAATTTAAGTAATTTAGTTTGAGATGATTGTTGTTGGGTCCTTCTCTTTGGGATCCCTGCTCGTTTTATACTGGCTATGGCATGATCTATCTGAACGTGGTGAGAAACCCGCTTCGTGGCCTGTCCTTGGTGGTTGAGGTCGATAGTGTTCTGCTGATCATGCCGCGATGTGAGGGTAATGGCTCATCGGCTCTTGGTTCCGATGTTGACCAAACGCATCAATTGAAGATTTTCTTAGCATCATTATCTATTTAGCAGAATTCGTATCGGCTTTGGCGCAAGGTTACCATTGGAACGGATCGGCTAAAGATGACGTCAACACATGCCCCATCGAGTCCCGTTGCTTTGATGGCGCAAACAGGTGAAGCGATGGGAATCGTACTTTTTTAATTCGCAGCCGTTCTTTTTCTGACAAAGTCAGAAGTACCAACCATTCCGGAAGAGTGCTGACTCTTCGGCTTCGAAGCCCGCAATTGGCTGGTCTTTTGAATCTTTTCTTTAAATAGCCGTGGTCTCCATTGCTCCTCCTTCACCGATACGAAATCCTTCTTCTGCAACAACTCTATCTTGATTAGATTTATGTTTTTCTTTTGAAACTCACCACCATCTTCTGTACCTTTCCTTCGACTGACAAATATCTAAATTCTCATGGCTGCTTCAGTTGATCATTCCCCCCTGGCCTTGATCCAAGCTGAGGCCAATCTATATGTTTTGGACCCTCGGCTATCGTCGATGAAAGTTATCGTTGAACACTTACAGTTCGCCTATCCAGAGGGCTTCTTCCTTCCACTGATTCGGGATAATTTCTCGATGGCCAGCCTGCCAATCCTTTTCTGCCATTGGCCGCATCCTCTCAGGAATTACAGAGAGTGGTGTGATTGTTGCCAAGCCACTTACGGTGTCCTTTAGAATCAATGGGGCATCTGTGATGCTATCTTGATGTCCGATTTCAAAATGGCCTTTGATCGCAATCTTTTTGCTGCTGTTCTGCCATTCTGGTCCCTAGCGATCAATGGCTTCATCTTTCCCCATGGTATATTTTAACTCACGATATTGGACATCTGCACCATTTTAGGGTTCCGTTGCAATGACGACGAAATCCCTGTCTTTCACGACGAAGAGAACCTGCCTGCTGTTGAAGCCCTTCTGGACAAGTCCATTGCCTTTTACGGCAATTTTATGGCCGCCGAAAGGGGCATTGGCAACATCCTATCAGAGTAGGAACAATCTACCTTTTTATAGCTATGGCTCTGCAAATACATCCTTTGCTCACACTCGATGGGAATAAGCAACGAGTACCGGTACTACGTATCGGCTTTGCTGAGGAAGAAAAAGCGCTGCGACTTGGCCTATTTGGTACTGGCCTTGGTCTATTGGCTAATGAACCAGATGATTTCGGTCTTATCAGCCGGGGGTGACCAGACTAATCTTGGTGGCCCCCTTTGGGTCATGCAGCTGTGGCTTTACTAATACATTCCCCAGTTCGACATCAACAATATCCCTGGAAATGCCACAGATTTCGCCCAACAGGCCACAGGTTATTGGTTGTTGAGAACTCCTATAAACAGATCTTCTGTTGGAACCATAATGGCCTATCTCCATCAGAACCGTCTCCAGCACGTGCCCCACTTCTTTTCCTATTCCGCTCAGGAGACCGACCCCCTCTGGCTGACGAAGCTTGCTGATGCACCGGAAGCCTCCCAAGAGACTATTTGGGCCAAATGTTGTGCTCTCTAGAACTTCTTCTTGGGGCAAAACCAGACACCCAGAATGCCGAGTCCTTATGTGAACGGTACAACCCACATTGCTTCTCATGGTAATTTGGGCTAATTCAAGTTATTCCTGCTTATCCTGGTTATATTTCTTCTTACACTGTCATACTTGTCTTATCAGCTGAAAATGTGCGCACTTTAGCCGATAGATCCCTAATCGATCTCCATTCTTTTGAGTACCACCCTTTTCTGGTTGTCCGAGAGGTTACCTCCAACTTCAACCTATGGTGGTGTCTACTGAGCGAAATACCCTTTTTTTGGCCCTGTAGAGACATAGTTGCTCAGACTGGTGGGATCGACATCGGCAGTGGTAGAAATGTTTGCGCTGAAAAAAAGTAAGTAGAGAAAAGCCTCTGCCAGTCCTATCACTACGTCGTTGTTCCTTATGCCGCTACTAAAAAGAACCCCCATACTTTCGCCTGCCAACGAGGAAGAGGAAAAGATGAAGAAACTGTCCTTTCTCTGCTGAGGCAGTTAAAGAGACGGTAGACCATTCATATTCCAGCATTTGCTAAGGTTTAGATTGAAAACACTTTCTTTCTTTTCAATGTTTTTCATCCTTTGATTCAAAGTTAATCTCATACTGCCTTCTTTTGCAGAAACAGAAGACCAGCCAACTAGTTATATCTTATTCTTCCTAAGAGTCATCGGCGGCCATGCCCCCTTGTCTCCTGCAAGAATGACAACGGCAGAGGAAGCGACTTTGGCCATTTCGCCTTCGCCAGTTGCTACCTCTGTGTCCGAAGTACCTACTTCAGAGAGAATGGCGGTCGACAAGCCTGTTACGCCTCTTGCGGTATTGGCCCCTAAGCCTCCAACGGAACCTACTCCTTCTCGATCAATAACAACTGAAACCGCAGTGCTAGAACTCCTGCGGAGTCTGCTGGGAACTGACTTGCTGACCAACCTCTCTTCTCAAGACGCTATCAATCAAGCCCTCCTGCTGCTGGTGCAATCAACCACTTTCGATGTTCTAATGGAATTGAAATGCCTATTGACTGACGATCTGGGGCATATGTGATTAATCCAGTGCTTCTTTTTTAACACTCAAAATAGATGGAACGAAGCTTCTTGTCAACTCCAGGCCTTGGGGGTGCTCCGAGACCAGGAAGCGTTTCTGCAAACACATCATCAAGAAGCCTCTACTCGACTGGGCATCCGTCAAGCTGATATTTTCGACAGGGTTGAGAGAATTGAAAGCTTTATGACGCGATTGTGAGTGCTCTAAGAGGAATTAGATTTTGAAAATGGGCCCTGGACGAGAAGCTTGAGGTTGAGAATGCCTGTCAGTAAATTGTCTCCTCTGTCAAAGAATCGGCGGTCAAATTTCAGGACAATCGACTCATGCTGGAAACAGATGAAGAGCAGCTCCAGATGGAGTTGCAACATTCCAACAAGTTGCTAAACAGCATGGAATTTTCGTGGGATAACTTCTAATCTTATCTGGCCATTTTTTTTTGTAGTTTCGATGAAGCTGGTCCCTCTGGTACACATACCGGGGATGTTGAGACACATCCATCCTTAACGGAAGAATTGGCTGCTGAACCAAAATTGGTCTCGAAAAAACCTCCATTCCTGTGGAAGAAGAGGAAGAAACCCCAACGATAGCGGCTTTACCCGAGGAAGATCCGAATTGGCTTTTCATAGTTTCTTTTGCCCAGCCGATCGAGGCGCTTCACACTCTGTCTGAGGAGAATTGACTTCTTACTTTATTATTATTATTATTTTAAATGTAGCAGCCATCTGATCGGTTCTTTATCTATTATCAGCCGTTTCATATGAAATGCCAACATGCTTTTTTTTTTTTTGTCTTTTTGTTATTTTTCTATACATACTCTAATTATTTTTTTAAAATTCTTCTCCTACCAATGTTCCCTTTCGGAATGTAGGATAAAACTTCTTCAAATACTTACTGCTTATGGTGTTATTCACTTTTTTCCCGTTCAGTGTTATCTGCCGATAGACACCTCCATCGAAAACTGGGTAACAAGAAAAGGTCCCTCCCATGAGGCGGACCACTTATTGTAGCATGGGTCAAGTAGTATAGTTTTCCAAACCATGTCTCCTATTTGAAAACTTCTTCCCCGCACTTTTCGATTATAGGTTCTTGCTACCTTCTCCTTATGCCTTTTGATATTTTCCAATGCTATCCAACGGTCTTCCTCGGCTTGGTTCAAACTCATTGCCAAGGCTAATTTGTAATCCTCAATTGACAAGTAATGTTGGTATGCTATCCGGGCTAACCGTAGTGATAATTCAACGGGTAGCACTGCATCCTACCCATATGTCAGCCGAAATGGGGTAAAACCTGTAACGGTCTTGTAAGTGTTCCGATATGCCCACAACATCTCTTGAATGGTTTCGTGCCAACTTCTAGGTTTTTCTTCCACCGACTTTCGGATCATACTGATCAAAATCTTATTTGTCGCCTCAGCTTGACCATTGGTTTGTGCATAATATGGGGAGGAATGCAGTAAATTAACCTAGAATTAAGTTGGAAAGTTGCGTACTTTATCTTCTGTGAACATAGTTCCTTGGTCAGCCGTTATGGTTTCAGGTATACTGAATCGAAAAAGGATGTGCTGCTGAAGGAAGGCGATAACGGCAGACTGGGTTATTCTGGTCAGGGCCTATGCCTCTACCCACTTGGTAAAATAATCGATTGCTACTAGAATGAAGGTGTGCCATTTGGTTGACGGCGGGTGGATCTTGTCGATGACGTCTAGAGCCCAACTCCTGAATAGCCACAACTTGATGATAGGGTGTAAGTCCGTGGTAGGGGTATAAATCAATGGGCCGTGCTTCTGACATGCCTCACACCCGGCTACGCAGTCTATAGTCATCGAAGGCCAGTAAAATCCATGTCGTTGCAGTGTTCATTTCAACTTAGGACCCGCCTGATGAGCACCACATAGGCCTTCGTGTACTTCGGCTAACGGCTGCGCTACTTCTTGCTTGGACAAGCATCTCAACAAAACTCCTATATGACTTCTTCTAAATAAGCCGTTTCTGATCAACACAAAGTTCAATGCCTTACGCTTTAGCTCCTGTGAAACCTGGCCTGTAGGCTTTCGTAAGTATAAGACGATATCGGACCACCAATCTTCTTCATGTTTCTCTTCCGATATCTACTGACATATTACTACTTCGACTCTTTTCTTAAAACCTCGAACTATTTGAGCTAAATTGTTTGCCCCCCGGTTCTCACCTCGAGGAACATGAATCAAGATGACTTCTGAGAAGTATTGCAATAACGCTCGCACTTCCTGTAACATATCCGACAACACGGGGTTAGTGCACTTATACTCACCTGAAATTGCCGGATGACAATTTGAGAATCCCCTGTTATATTGAGTATTCATGCATCTAAAGCCTTTAGGATCTGAAGTCCCAAAATGAGAGCATCATATTCCGCCTGATTATTTGAGGTCCCATTACTCAACTTAAACAAGATTTTTCCTTGTCGTCCGTAGGGAGCTTCTATAACCAACCTGGCACCTGCCTTACTTTGCGTGCTGGATCCATCAAATTCTTACTTCCCTGGCTTGTGTGAGATGTACCCCTGTACTTCTTCCTTTTCAGGGTTGGGCACTTCCACACATAGAAGCTCAGCTAAGAAATCGGCTATGACTTGACCTTTCACCGCTTTCAAAGGTAAGTGAGTTAAGGAAAAAGCGTGTAACTTAATAACCCATTTCATTAACCGTCCTTGCAATAATGGGCGGTTTGGCAAAAATTTGATGAGATCAATTGTGCACAGGACTTGCACTTTCCTAGGTAGCAGATAATGCTCTAGCTTCACATATGCATAATATAAAGACAAGCATAGTTTCTCAATAGGGGAATACCTGGTCTCGGTGTTCATCAGGTTCTGACTGAGATAGTATACTGTCCTTTCGACCCCTTATGTATCGTCCTGAGCTAGTAGGCTATCGATAGACTCCGGAGCCGCTAAAATGTACAATTTCAAAGGTACCTTAACCCGTAGAGGTACCAAGATTGGCGGTTGTGACAAAGCTGCCTTGATCTGATCAAGCACCGCTTGATGCTCTGGTTGCCAGACGAAGTCTAGTGACGGCTTTAAACAGAGCAAAGAAGAGAACACATTTTGCTTACCTGCGGCGTTTGCCAGAAAGCGTCGCAAGAAATTGATTTTTCCTAGGAAACTTTGGAGCTCTTTTTTGGTTTGCGGTGGTGGATTTTTTAATAGAGAAGGAACACTACAAGAAAAAACCAAATTAGCGACGACCAAAGACGGATTATGTCCGCTGCTAAAAAGGGCGTCGCAATTTGCGTAAGAATGAAAATCTGTCGCAAACAGTGACGGATTTGCGATAGCCATTGAATTAATGATGTTATAATTAAGTTTATAATTAACCTAGCGACGGATTTGCGATGTCAAAATTTTTTATTTTTTAAAAACATTAATTAATTTTACAACGGATTTTATTTACAAAAAATTAATTAATTTAACAACGAATTTGCGACAGCAAAAAATTTTTATTTTAAAAAAAATTAATTAATTTAGTAACAGATTTGCGACGAGCAAAAAAATTTATTTAAAAAATTAATTAATTTAATGACATATTTGCAACGAGAAATTTTTTTTAAATTTTGGAAAAATTAATTAATTTAGCAACGAATTTGCGACAACAAAAATTTAATTAATATAAATTTATTTTTAAATTTTGAATGGTTGTTACAATTACGACAGATTTGCGAGGGCTTCTTTTTTCAATTTTAAAAAATAATTGTTTTTAATTTTAGATGGTCTTCACAAATCCCTCGCTAATTGTGATGGATTTGCTAGGGATTAGGGTTTTATTAGGGTATGAAACCCTGATCCCTCGCAAATCCGTCACTAATCTAAAAAATTCATAATTTTTTTTAAAGTTTGATATTATATATATATATATATATATATATATATATATATATTGTGTGTGTGTGTGTGTGTGTTGAAATAGTAGAATATGCAAAAAGACATTATTAAGTTGAAATATTTATATGTATAATATAAATATGATATTATTAAGTGTATGTATGTATGTATGTATGTATGTATGTATGTATGTATGTATGTATCGCAATTATATGTATGTATCGCAATTATATATATATATATATATATATATATAGAAAAGTTATATCTATATATATATATATATATATAATTCGCAATTAGGAACGAATTCGCTAATTATATACTATCAAATAGATAATTAGCAATTAAATTAACAAATAAGCTAATTAGTAACGGATTTGTCAGGACTTATTTTTTTAATGTTTAAAAAATAAATTTATTTTTAAATCTTGGTTGCCATTGTAAATCCCTCACAAATTTACGACGAATTTGCGAGGGCTTATTTTTTTAATTTTAAAAAAATAAATTTATTTTTAGATCTTGGATGACCGTCGCTAATCCCTTGTAAATTTGCGACGGATATGCGAGGGCTTATTTTTTTAATTTTAAAAAAATAAATTTATTTTTAAATTTTAGATGGCATCGTAAATCCTCGCTAATTGCGGCAGATTTGCAAGGGCTTATTTTTTCAATTTTTAAAAATTAAATTTATTTTAAAATTTTGGATGGTCGTCGCAAATCCCTCATTAATTGCGATAGATTTTCTAGGGCTTATTTTTTAATTTAAAAAAATAAATTTATTTTTAAATTTCGGAAGGCCATCACAAATCCCTTTCTAATTGTGACATATTTGATACAACACATTAATTTTTTACTGTTAATTAAATATGAAAAAAAAGGCCGTCACAAATTAGTGACGGATTGGCAATGACTTTCAATTTAATTAGTGCTAATGAATAATTAAAAAAAAAACCGTCGCAAATCCGTCTCTAATTTGAGATGGTATGATGCCCGTCGCTAATCCGTTGCAATTACTGATGGATTAGCGAAGGAAATTTTAAAAAATAAATTTATTTTCAAAATTTTTGCTTCTGTTACTGTTCCGTCGCAAATTAGTGACGACCTAGAGATCATCACAAAAATCCGTTGCTAATTTAATTTTTTCTTGTAGTGTAAGAGATTGAGATTTACATGATTTATTATAGTTGTCCAAAGGACCATAGAGTCATTTTCATAAATTTTTGCTCTAGTAGCAACAAGATGAGAGCTCTGGCAATATTACTAATCTTACGTAATTCTAAAAATAATTGAATAACTCAAGCCATATAAGAAGAAGTTGAAAAGCCCTAGACAGTGGTGAATACGATTTTTGGAAAATTTAAACATTTTTTTGAAATCTGATTTTTGAAATCCTCTTTTTGTTTTAAAGATAGATCGTGATGTATGAAGGGTATGCGAAGTAGAAATTCATGCAGCTTTAAAGAGATATCTAGGATCTTAAAGTGATGTGCAATCAATACAGTAGTAAAGATGGGTTGGTGAAAGTCATAAAGATCTCTTCGAGTGATTGAAACTATGTGTAGATAAGTTCACAAACATTCTGAAATAAATGTAAGGAAGATAGACAAAAGATTTATAGTGGTTTGATCTTCAAAGATCTACGTCCACTACCTTAAACTCACACTTAAGGATTTTAAACTAGATCACTATAAACCTCATTCAGATCAATGGTGTTTGACTACACCAATTACACAAGAGGATTGCCACACTTGGTTTTACCCAAAACCTCTCAACCAACTACAAATCAAGACTCAGCCCAAATAGATTTTACACCACAACCTTGATATACAAAAGGATTTGAGAAATAAGATAGAGATAGCTCACAATTTTGAGCAGATCTAGCAAACTTGAGCACCTTTCGCTTTTTACCTTTGAATGATTTGATTTCACAATGAAGCTTAATGAAAGAGAGATATTTTTGTTTTGAAAGTATAAGAGTGTTTCTGAATAAGTTAGCACAAAAATCTTATAGAAAATCGTGTTTTAATGGCTTTTATAGAAGCAAAAAGTGAAGTTCCAACAGCTAGTTAATGGTTGGCTTTTTGTCAGGATCTTCAGCGTTTTGGATTCACGAAGTGGATGGTTGTGCATCCAAAACAACACTATTCGTTTAAACGAGTGTTTTGAAAATTTTACAGAATACTAGATAGATTTTTGGATTCAATGTTTCGTCCAAAACACTTCTCCAAAATTTTTATAAAAGTCAGATTCAAAACATTTTCATTTGAAAAACTTTTATAAGTGCTTCAATGAAACATAAAATTAAGCCAAGGTAAAGAGATATAGGAATTATAGACAATACCTTGAAGCAAGAATTCGTAGTCTACAGTTCTTCAAGAAAGTCTTCAATATGTGCAACCTCAGTTGATCATTCATCATTGTCTTTGTGTTGGGTGGATTATTTAATATTCTCAAGACCTTGAAGAGTGAAGGTCAAACATGTCATATCCAAAAATTTCTATCTCATGTAAATGCACATATTAATCCACATCAATGTTTGTCATAAGTCAAAACACAGGACAATGCCCTTCGGGCTAACAATCTCTCCCTTTTTGAGTGATAATAAACTTGATGGGATGTGATCAATAATATAAGCTGTATGGATATGTAGGACCGAGAGATTTAAAGGATTAAGATAATTTGAAATGCAGTATCTCATTATAGAACTTAAAGAGTGTTTATGAGTATGAGATAAGAAAGATGATCAAACATTGTCACAAAAACAATGGTTCTATAAGCCTATGGACCAATCGACCTCTGTTTCCTCCTTTCTTCCAAAATAGGACTATTTCATAAGGAAATAACCACATATGGTAAAGACAAAAATGAATATATGAGTGTATACTAGTAGGGGTGTAAAGATAGTGTCTGTAAGATAGTGCTCCCCCTCACTATGTACAGAAAATACATTGATGTTGTCATAGAAGAGAACAAAAAATTATACTGAGATTTGAAAATTTTGGGTGTCCAAACAATGTGTCCAAAACAATGCAAAACAACTTTAGTACGAGTTTTGGATTAATATTTTGGATGCAAGAAGGATTCCCTTGGGGTCCAAAACTCCCCCTGTGTATGAGCAGGGTTAACAAACCGTAACTTTCATAGACAACCAATCAATTTTTCGATTCTAAGGGTCAATCAGGGCATCATAAAAAAATTCACAAATCTAAAACAGATAGACAATTTGTATCCATAAAAGTAAAAAGTATTCATTATTTATAAAAACAGATGGAAGTTAAAATTTTAAATCAGTTAAACATAACGAATCATCATAGTTATAGCAGTTATGGCATCGTCAGGAATTGTAACCCATTACAGCCAAGATAGACACATTTTAGAACCATAACCCATTCAGGAACTAACAATTGTAACCATAGCTAATAACATATCAGTGACCAAAACCAAAGATCAAACTAGAATAAGTCACATGAAGATATAGCTATATTTATTAGCCATTAGAAAATATGTCAACAATTAGAAAGTATCAGAATATTAGCCATTATCAGAGCCCGTAAAGCATGACCATATCTATAAACCATCAGCAACTATATCAAAAACCATTTGTATCAGAACATGATTCCAAAGATATATCCTAATATTTCTCCCCCTTTGTCGTTAATCAAAAAGAACATAAAATAAGCAGTAAAAGTAAGACGGATTAGACTGGTTACTAGGTTCCAGGGAAACAAAGGTAGTTCAAAAACGTTAGAATGGGATCAATGAAGTAGCAAGAACAAAATAGCAAAAGTGTTAAAAAAATTGCGAAAACTAAAAAAAAGAAAAAAGTCAGCTTCAATGTTCAGGAGATGATCCTTTGCCTGTTTTCTTAAACTGTCTAGCAAATCTGCTAGATTTCCTCTTAACCACCACATGTTTCTATTTTTTTCCAGAGGAAATGGGCTTGTGAGTAGTCATAGTAGGAGCAGGTGGTGTTGATTCTTTCTCACGCACGGGTGTCTGCCTTCCTTGTTTATTTTCCTCAATTTTTAGATTTTGGCCAAGGTCTTTTTCTTTTAGTTCCTCATTCTTCTTATCTGCCTCGCTTAGTTCCTTTCTAGGAGCCTTTTTTGTTTCTTCTTTTTCTTGCTCAGATGGTTTCTTACTCTTTGGCTGATCCTTATTCTTTTCTCTCAGACTTTTGTTTCTTCAATTTACCTTTCTTTTTACCCTTTGGTACCTCTTGGTTTGTCGGTGTAGCAATTTTCTCTTCAAACTGGGTTTCTTTCATTCCTTCGTCCTCCTTCTCATTTTCTTTCTTAGCATCTTATTCATTGCCATTTTCTTTCTCTTAGGCAGTTTGTTCTTTAGTCACTTGTTCTTTGGGGGAAGCTGATTTAGTGGGAATGTTTTCAGCATTTTGATCCTTCTCTTCCATAGCAGTTAACCTTTTCACAAAATTCTGGATTTTTGAGCTGAGGCTGTCTACTTTAACAGTCAACAAATTTATGGCTTCCAGAATGCTCTGATTGATTCCGGTATCATGAATTTTCTATTTTCCCTTGCTAGATGACTCCTCTTGAACTTCTATCTCAGCCTTTCTCTTTGTTCCTTCAGGTTGGACAGTCTTACAATTTTTCATCCACAGATAATAGGGCTCCGTACTCGAAAGACTCAAACATATTCAAAATATTTGCAAAATTCAAGAAAGACTCTAGATTAATGGGTAACCAATAATCACAGTTCAGTTTCTTGAAACTCAATCATTGAAGTCAGATTCATTTTTAGAGTCAAGGAAATGGGGTACCTTGGTCTCAGAGCTTTCTTGTTTAGGAGTTGGTTTTGAAGAATCAGTTTGAGAAGTAGAGAGTTCGGGAACGACTTTCTTCCCTTTCTCTTTTGCAGTTGATTTTGTCACAGCAGCTGATTTCTTTTTCATGGTTTTTGTATTTTTCTGGGCTTTCTTTGATTGTGGTTTGGTCGATTTTGGAGATTTAACCATTGTGATCAGAAAGATTGGGCTTTTGGTTTTTCAGAAAGAAGATGGAGAAATTTTGAAGAGAGAAAAATAGAGCTTAATGTCGGTTTCAGAATCTGAGAAGAAAGAGAAAGCAAAGCTTTTTGGGATTTCTTAGGAAGTTGTGAAGATAGGTACAATCAAGTACACTAGGAAGTAACTTTCATCAAAGATTTCAAAAGCTATATTTAAAAAGTGCTAGTATTTTGAATTTCAAAAAGAATATTTTGGAAGCAGTCATTAAAAAAAAAAAAAATCATACGCAGCACTGGGTTGCTTTCATTATGGATTAGGGTTTCGTCTAAAATGTTCATCTGATTTGAGAGAAAAAGAATTCTTTAAAATAAGGGTTTTGGAAAGTGAATTTTGGATTTACTCTTCGAAGTACTGATAGGGACTAAATTAGTCATATTTTTTCTAGTTATTTGAGGCCATTTTAAGATACTTTTTATATAATAACTAGTCCTATTCCTTCCTATTTGATATTTCCCTTATAAAAATATTTTTCTATAATTTTATGCAAAAAATAAGAGAAAATTAGAGTTAATTGTGTGATTTTTTAGAACAAGACCAGCACCAGCCTGAGAAGGATAGCCGGCGCCGATTAGCTACTGGCAGCACAGGAAGAAATTGAATGGAACAGAACATTGAAGTTGGAAATCAAAGAAAGGAAACTCGGTCAGCAATCAGTGAAAGAAAAAGGATGGATTTTGGTCAACAATTTCGGCAGCCTCATGGCTCCAAGTAAGCCAACGGACAGCAAAACAAAAGCGACAAAATTTGCAACAAAGAGAAGAAATTGGTAGGACCTAGACATGCAAAGAAAGTCAACAATATCAGGCTGTGCAAATAAGCCGATGCAAGCAAAAGGAAGAAAAACAAAGGAATTCGATAGCATTGTTGTCGGTTCAAATCGAGCCAACACCACAAAGAGAAAATCTCGGTGGCTTCAACAAATTTTGGAGACTTAATTGAAAGTTGATTTCAGTAATTCAAACGTTAATTGCAGGCTCTAGTGAAACACGACAAAAGCAAAGTCCAAATTCAAATCAAATTCTCAATTCAATTTCTCAATTTAAAAGTCAAAGGCGGTGGATTTAGTATTTTATTTAGGTTTTTATTTTAACTTTTATTAATCCTTTTTAGTTTTGGATTATTTAGGTAATTACTTCTTCTTTACTTAGGACTCTTTTAGGAACTTTGTAAGCCTATAAATAAAGGCCAATTTACCCTAGGAAAAAAGGAGGTGCACAATGTAGGAACTTAGATTTATTTTAGAGTGCATCACCAATATTTTCTTGAGATAAATAATTCAATGAGGATTGTACAAGAAGGTCTTCAAGGGAAGAAGAAGAAGGCTTGTCTATGAGTATCTATTTCTTTCATTTGTTTTCTTTTTCTTGAACAATGATGTGTTAATTATTTTATTGTAGTTCGACATTGTTTTAGATATTCATAATTTTTAGAGTTGTTTGATCTTTTGATTAATTGGTTATTATTCTTGGTATTCAATTACTTGTGCTCATTACGAGATTAGTTGAT
The DNA here is from genome assembly GCA_026120185.1 of Voacanga thouarsii. Lineage (NCBI taxonomy): Eukaryota > Viridiplantae > Streptophyta > Magnoliopsida > Gentianales > Apocynaceae > Voacanga > Voacanga thouarsii. The sequence continues at coordinate 2,644,722 of JANUWF010001567.1, forward strand.
TAGTTCTCTCCATTAACTTACTAGACCAAGGGGGTTGATGGTAGTTTCAATTTATTAATTTCATATTTTGTTGGCTATTAACTTATTGGACCAAGGGGGTTGATTGCTTAGAACTGGTAATTGAAGGTTAATTGATGTCTTCCGAGACCAAGGGTTCATTGATTGATTTCATGTTTTAAGTTTTCTGAGACCAAGGGAATTTAATTAAGGATTGTGTTTAATGCATCTTTTGGATGAATTAGTTGAGACGAGACCAAGTGATTCTAATTTATCTAGAAGATAGTGATTTCATGGATTGACCATCGAAGTGAATCTACTTTAATCCTTCATGATGCCAAGAGAATAATTGGTTATGATAATTGTTGGGTTCTTTAAGATCATATTTGTCTAAACAATAGTTTGAGTTACATACTTCTCCATCATTGACATGTATATATTTTATTTTATTTTATTTATTTTTATTTTTATTTTTATTTCATTTTCACTTTATTGAGTCGGTTAAACAAGGAAAGAAAAGTGATTAATGCATACTTATTCCTTGAGGATCGACATTCGTTTGAACCCTATGTTAATGATGTGTACGCTTGCTCATATGTTTAATTTGGGATTAACGTTTTAATTTAAACTTGATTGGGAATATGCTTATTTTTATATGATTTTTATACCCAAATCCATACGCATCAAGTTTTTGGCGACGTTGCCGGGGAACAATATCATGAAAGTTTGGATTTTTATTGATTTAACCATGTAAATATGTAAATGTGTAAATTTGTACAATTGTTCTTTTTGCAAAAAAAGAAAAAAAGAAAAAAAAAAAGATGGGTACCCTATTTTGTTGTTTGTATAATTGTATTTTATTTTCACTATATGTTGTAAATATGTAAATAGGTAGATACACGTTAATAATAACTAACTTGTCTTTATATTTTTCTATAAATTGTATATTTAGTTATTTAATTTTACTAACCCAATGTTAATGTGGAATATGTGTAATATTGATATTCTATATACCTTTTTGTTGGAAGAGTATTCAAGAAATATAGCCTAATCGGATTTCCCATCAAAATTTTCAAGATTGTCTCAAGTATTAAGGGCGAAACATTTGCACCCAAAGACTTTAAAATAAAAAATTGATGGAGTTTTGTCAAACATAAGCTCAAAGGGTGTTTTTCTTAGAAAATGTCTCAACACGACTTGGTTAACAATGTAATAAGCTGTATTATCAACTTCAGTCCAAAAGTATTTTGGGAGAGAGTTTTGACAAATCATAGATCTAACCATTTCTTGCAAGGTTTTATTCTTCCTCTCAATAACACCATTTTTTTTAGGGGTTTTATCAGTTGAGAAGTTGTGAAAGACGCTATTCGCATCACAAAAATGTGTAAACTCATAGTTGTAAAATTTTCTATCATTGTCACTTCTAATTGAAATTAATTTGCATCCAAGAGAATTTTGAATACGTTTGAATAGCCTAAAATGCCTCATCTTTTTGTCAGAGAAATAAAATCTAAGTAAATCTGAAGAAATTATCTACTAGTACATAAGCATAGCTCTTACCACCAAGGCTAGTGGTCCTCATTGGTCTAAACAAATCCATATGTACTAATTCAAGAGGTTTTGATGTAGAAATCATTTTCTTGGGTTTAAAAGAGGTTTTGATATGCTTTTCAAATTGGCATGCATCACATATTCTGCCTTATCAAACTTCATTTTGGGCAGTTCTCTAACAAGCTCTTTTGAAAATAATTTATTCAGCAAATCAAATGATACATGGCCTAGCCTTTTATGTCAAAGGTATCCATTATTATCATGCACGTAAAGGCATCTAGTATCATGAGCTATAAGATTGTCAAGATAAAATACATATACATTCCCAACACGGTTAGCAACAAAAATTGTTTCATTACTAGTGCTGTATAATAGGGCAAAAATCTTTCTCAAAAATAACTTTGCAGCCATTGTCACATAATTGACTAATGTTAAGCAAGTTGTATTTCAGCTCTTCAATCAATAATACTTGTTTGATAATGGTAGAAGATCTTTTACCAATGTTACCTATGCTAAGAATTTTTCCTTTCTTTTTGTCTCTAAAGGTAACAAACCTATCATTTGTAGCTTGAACATCTTCTAATAGGGCTGCATTTCTAGTCATGTGTCTTGAGCATCCACTACCCAAGAATCACTTTGTATTTTAACCGTGTTGGGAATGTAGACACGAGATGGGAGAGTGATTTTTGGTACCCAAACCTTTTTAGGTCTACTGGGGTTAGTGATGGTTCTTTTAACTCTCCAATCAGTTTTCATTCCCAATTCAATACTTTTCCTAACATGATACCTAGATGCATTGTGTCCATTTTTACAACAATTAGTACAACATGTATAATTTATGTTTGACAAGCTTGCTCACACAAAATAAGACTTGTATTTTTCTGCTTTATGCACGTTCCGATAGCCAAGACCACTTCTATTTCCAGCCATATGTTGCACTCCAAGAAATTTGTTCAAATTGTTTTGGTCATTAGTGAATTTTTCAATACAAATAGTGAGATTATCAACTTTCTTCTTCATATCATCAAAATCATTAAGCACGATTTCAAGAGAAGAGACGTTACCACATAAACATTTGTTATCAAGTGTAGAACAGTTTAAGAAGGTGGAAATGATTTCTTTTTCAACATTCGAGCAACAAATGGAGTCATGTAGAATTTTGTTATCACTCACCAGCTTGTCATTTTTGTTTGATAAGGAATCGATTTTCATTTTTATTTCCTTGTTCCTTCTTGACAGCTTTTTGAGTACATGGAACATATTAATGAGAAGTTCATTTGGATCATCACTATTATCACAAGTAGAATCATACAATTTAGCCACAACGCTAGATGGGGAAGAATTTGGCTTATCCTCCACTGCCATGAAGTATACGTTAGCTGTTTCATTTTCAGATTCTCCATTCTCTTCAGACTCAGAATCATTTTGATCCCAACTTCCTATCAGTCCTTTTCCTTTTTTTTTTTTTTGTTTTCAAGTCCTTTCTTTTCTTTTTGAACATCTTGGCTTCTTTCTCGTTGGCTATTGAGCAGTCAACAATGAATTATTCTGTACTTTTGCACTCATAGCATTGAGACTTGAAAGATGAAGTTTGTCTATTCTTTTTTATAAATTTCTTTCCTCTTCTAAAATTTCCTTTTCTGAACATCTTTCTGAATTTTCTAGCAACCATAACCAATTCTTCTGTATCCAATTCAGTTCCATCGTCACTATTAGATTGATTGCTCTTGGTATCATCATCAACAACTTTTAGGGCTGTTCCTCTTTTGCCCTTGTCACTATTATCAAATTCTTGAAACATTTTGAGTTTCATTTCGTGAGTTAAGAGAGAGCCAATTAGCTCTTCAGTGGGTAAAGTTTTTAGATCCTTTGATTCCTCCACAGCCATAGCTTTAGGTTGCCAGCTCTTTCGTAAGGCATCAAGAATTTTTCTATTTTGTTCATCAAGGGAATAGATTTTATCGTAAGCATTTAGTCCATTTGTAATGCTTGTAAATCTAGTGAACATGTTAGTTATGAACTCATTGGGCTTCATAGTGAATAATTCATAGTCATAAATAAAAAGTCTTAGCTTCGATTCCTTTACTTGATTTGTCCCCTCATGGGTGACTTCAAGCAATCTCCACAGGTTATGAGTTGAATCACAGCCACTTACTCGGTTATACTCAGTGGCATCAAGGGCATAACATAGAATATTCATAACTTTAAAATTCAATGTCATTTTGGCATTGTCTTCAGCATCACATTCGTCACTCTGTTTGAGAACTATTCGACCTTCAACACTTTTAGAAGGAACATATGGTCCTTTTTCAATCAAATTCCATAGCTTAAAATTAATTGAGCATACAATAGATCTTCATGTGATTTTTCCAAAATGTATAATTGCTCCCAGTGAACAAGGGAGGTCTATTTGTTGAGGATCCCTCGATATAAGGAAGAGATGAAGTATTTGCAATAAGAATCTTTTCTACAAGGCTATTTAGACAAAGAAATGTAGACCAATTCTCTGATACAAATTGAAAAACCTTAGAAGGGGGTGAATAAGATTTTTGGAAAATTTAAACACTTTTTCGAAATTTGATTTTTGAAATCCTCTTTTTGTTTTAAAGACAAATTATGATGTATGAAGGGTATGCGAAGTAGAAATTCATGCAGTTTTAAAGAGATATCTAGGATCTTAAAGAGATGTGTTAAGTGATGTGCAATCAATACAATAGTAAAGATGGGTTGGTAAAGATCTCTTCAAGTGATTGAAACTTTGTGTAGAGAAGTTCACAAACATTCAAAAATAAATGTAAGGAAGATGGACAAAAGATTTACAATGGTTCGATCCTTGAAGATCTACATCCACTACCTTAAACTCACATTTATGGATTTTAAACCAGATCACTATAAACCTTATTCAGATTAGTGGTGTTTGACTACACCAATTACACAAGAGGATCACTACACTTGATTTTACCCAGCACCTCTCAATTAGCTACAAATCAAGGCTCACCCTAAATGGGTTTTATACCACAACCTTGATATACAAAAGGATTAGAGAAATAAGACAGAGATAGTTCACAATTTTGAGCAGATATAGCAAACTTGTGCACTTTTGGCTTTTTACCTTTGAATGATTTAATTCCACAATGAAGCACAATGAAGTAGAGATTTTAGTGTTTTGAAAGTATAAGAGTGTTTCTGAATAAGTTAGCACAAAAATCTTACAGAAAATCGTATTTAAATGGCTTTTATAGAAGTAAAAAATGAAGCTCCAATGGCTAGTTAACAGCTAATTTTCTGTCAGGATCTTCCGTGTTTTGGATTCACAAAATGGACAGATGTGCGTCCAAAACAGCACTATTCGTTTAAAAGAGTGTTTTGAAAATTCTACAGAATATTGGATGGATGTTTTGGATTCAGAATTTTTCCAAAACACTTCTCTACAATTTTTATAAAAGTCAGATTTAAAACATTTTCATTTGAAAAACTTTTCTAAGTGCTTCAATATAAAATAAAATTAAGCCAAGTAAAGAGATATAGGAATTACAGACAATACCTTGAAGCAAAAATTCCTAGTTTACAGTTCTTCAAGAAGGTCTTCAATATGTGCAACCTCAATTGATCATTCATCATTGCCCTTGAATTGAGTGGATCATTCAATATTCTTAAAATCTTGAAGAATGAAGGTCAAATATGTCATATCCAAAAATTTCTATCACATGTAAACGCACATATTAGTCCACATCAATATTTGACATAAGTCAAAACACAAGAGAATGCCCTTCGAGCTAATAGAAGTTATTAGAAAAAAAATAATTATATTAATTATATTTCTTAATTTATGTAAAAATAGAATTAGGCTTATCTTTGCGGAATGGAGAGTAGTTTTTTTTTTTATTATTATTATTAATTTGTTATGCAATGAAGTTTGATTGGGATATGAGATGTGGAAGCCAAAAGGGAGGAAGTAATTAATCTTCTTTCATTCTCAAATTAGAGGGGTTGAGAGAGAGAGAGAAAATATTTTAGAAAAGATAGAATGAGATCATAATTAGTGACAAGGTTGTCCTTAGCTTTTAGTTTTAAAAATTAATTAAGAGAGATAGAGAGGGATAAAAAATTATGAAAGAAATTATGTAAATAGTTTTCCCACCTCTTCAATCTTCCCCTCATAACACATAAGAATATGGTAAAAGTAATTAAATATTTTCTTGGTAAAAGATATCTGTCCCCTTTTCCCTCTCCTTTTGGCGAATCAAACTATAACTTAAATTCTATATATTGTTAGTGGATAGAGATTAGACTTTGATAATTCAAGAAAAGGAAAAGCGAAAGAGAGAGATTACACTTTGAGGAGTTTTGTGTTTTGTTTTTTAAATATTTTTATTTATAAATAAAAATTTATTTATTTAAATAATTATTTTAAAATATATAAATAAGTTACCCAAAATAATATATTTTCTTTTCAAAACTTATACAAATACACAATTAATTTAGTTTTATCCTTCAAAAATATCACTTTTTTAAAAAAAAAAATTCAATTTCTTTCTTTTTTATTTTCTTATTTAAAAGGTCCCCAAAAAATGTTCCAAATTTCAATCACATGTTCCACCCCTTTTCTAATGGTTTGACTTAAAGTTAATCATTTGATTAGATTAATGTGCAAAAAATAAAAATTTCAAGAATTAAATACATAGTTTTATTTATTTATTTTTCTTTCCTTTTTGGGTAATTTTCAAATTCATCTTCAGAAATATACAATTATTTCAATCAAGTCTCTCAAATATTACTTTTCTCAATTTAATCCTTAAAAATATAAAAAACATATCAAAGTACTCTTTCTATCCAAAATTTAATGGTTAAAGTTTAAAAAGTCAAATAAAGTTGGGCAAAATAGAAAACATTTAATTTCTCTAACAAGAGCGATTTTTAAATTCATCCTCAAAAATATATAATTGTCCCAATTTAATAGCAATTTATTTTCTAAATATATTAAATAATTTTTTCTCATGTAATCTTTTTTATTTTTTGGGGGGGTAAGTGACGGATTCCTTTTCTTCTCAAGAAAAAAAAAAAAAAAAAAACCCCGGAAAGACAGTTCTCGCATTTCAATGTCCGTTTTCTTCAAACGAGATCACACGCTTATATATTATTAATAGCGTTTTCTCCGTGCAACGAGAATTGTTCCTCTGAGAAATTGGCCAAAAAAAAAAAAAAACAAAACAAAAAACAATAAAACAAAACAAAACAAAACAAAATTTTAACAAAATCAACATCGAAAATTGTGCCATGCAAAGAAAATAAAAACATATGCATAGGAAGTTTTTCTATTTTCTACCATTGTCATGATTTTCTCATAATCAATGTTAAATATGGTGTTAAATATGGCATAAACTCGAGCAATGCGCTTTATGAATCAACACAGATAGAAATGTAGAATTTATTTTCATAAAGAATTTGATCTTTATTAAATATAGAGTTTATTTTTCTCTATAATATAAATAGTATTTCTATTTTAATGTAAGTGTAATTGTCCTTTATTAGTTATATAATCTTTACTAATGGCATGGCTCCTTTAGTAATCAATTTCTCGCTGCAGAATTAAATTTTATTAGTGTCACGCTCCGAGTTCGGGGATAACATGGCATCACCTTCATATTAGAATGTCGAACCCTTAACACCTCAAACTGACACTACAAGAAAACAAAGAATTAGCGAGGGACATTTCCGTCACTAATCCGTCGCTAAATCAAATTAGCGACGGAAAATTCCCCTGCTAATTTCTTTCTTGCGAAGGCAAAAATTTGCGATGGATTAAAATTTCCGTTGCAAATAGCGACGGATTTGCAAGTTAATTATTCAGCAGTTAACGACTTCAGCAATGAATTTTGAAACAGATTTGCGATGGATATTTTCAATCCGTCGCTGATCCCTTTCTATTTAGAAAGGGATCAGCGACAGATTATTTTAGTAATTAATAAAAATAAAATATTGGGAATTTTTCGTCGTTAATCCCAAGCTAATTTGCGACGGATTAGCTACGGAATTATCTTTATAATTTTACTGTTTAAAGCATCCGTCGCTAATCCCAAGCTAATTTGCGAGGGTTTAGCGACGGAATATTTCTTTTTAATTTTATGATTTATATGATCCGTCGCTAATCTCACGCAAACATGTGAAGGATTAGCGACGGATATTTGTATCCGTTTCTAATCCCTCGCTAATAGTGTGCGATTAGTGACGAAAAATGTGGCCTTTAGCGAGGTCCTTCTAATCCCTCACTAATCCCGCGCTAGTATTGTATAATTTAAAAATATTTTTTAAAAATACTTAAAAAATGCCCTGTAATTGAAGAAAATTCATCTATCAAAAGAATGAAAATTTTAATTAAATTAAAAAAAACCACCAAATAGTCATTATTAATAGATATAATAATGTCAAATGTGAATAATACATAAAAATGTTGTCTAAATGTCGTAAATAAATATAATAATGAAAACATATGAATAATACATAAAAATATAGTGTATATATCTTAACTACGAAGCAGGAATTGGTGTGGATGCTGGAGCCGACGGAAGGGTGGGGGAGGATCGAAAGGGCCTGGCTGATGATCTAGATGTGAATCTGGAGGATTGATGACGAAATCCTCCTCATCCTCAGCATCGTCCTCCTAAACAGCTGGCATCGGTGGTGCGCGGAGGTAGATTCAAATTCTGAGACACAAGTGTCAGGTACTCAGTCAAGCTCTGGCTGTGGTTCTGATGTACTTGTACCTGATGCTCAACTTTCTCCCGCCTCTTCCTCTCGGTGTGTAACTCTCTCTGCAGTTGGCTCATATACAACGAGGTAGAAGAAGTCGATGACTTAGATGAAGCTAGCTGCTGTAACCTCCATCTTACACTCACAGACTCGGAGCCCAATCCATATATGTGTCCCTTCTTGCACGCTCTGTCATCCACTTCAACGAACAGCGTCTTCTCGTCGGGCACCCTACTCGGTGCGACCGTGCTCGTAGAATCAGTCTAGGAACCCGACTACGTATGACGCTTAATAATAGCAGTGACAGTATCCTGTCGAATTTTGGGTAAGGAAACACGCATAAAATATTTAAAATTAGCAATCAAAATATAAATAATATTAAACTTAAAAATGTATAAGATTGTGTATTCTTACTAGCGTGTGGCGCAATCGATCACTGACATATTGGCCCTTCCTTGGCCTGTCTTGGAACATATGGGTGCGTCTGAAGAGGTCGACGTAGCTGAAGTCAGGACCGAACTGTCTCCGCTATCATTGTAACAAGAAACGACTAGATGTTAGTTTTTATGATGGACTAAATATGAAATAGCGGATATATCGAACAGTAAAAAATTTTACACTTACCATCCGCTCCTTATGCTCAGTAAAAAAAAATGGATCCTCCTGTGTAGGACGCCTGACCAGTGGATCTATTCCACTTAGCAGCGGAAGAGATACGCTGCCACCTATCGGACCCCCGATACTCCGATAAAGTAGCCCAATGGTCTGGAGAAATCCACTTGGGGCAGCTCCCCCCATCTTCTTCCGAGCCTTGGACAATATGTCTGAAAGTCTAGCCTTACACTTCTTCTCCCAATTAGTCCGGATCTGTGTGGCATGCTCGGGGTGCCAATGGAAGAAAGACTGCAAAATCAAAGTAACCGTTACAAGTAATTACAAATAAGAAAATATATTAAAAATACTAAAAAGACTACAAGTAATAATTAAAAATTGAACTCACACTCCAAAGATCAAACCATATGTTCCGAACATAAATCGGAACCTGTGAGAAGGTAGCATAGGCTCCAATGTAGTGTCGCCTAAAAATCTCAACAATTTCCCTCACACATCGAACCGAATGTGTGAACCTGTTCCGAGAAAATAGATTTTGTAATATTAGACAAAGTTATAATTTTGAAAATTTAGAAAAGCGTATAATAAGTAATTATGTAGCCGACTTACAAGTTACCAATTGGCTCAATCAGCAGTCGCGTGTCGTCAGTAGATGGAACGCCAACTGTGGATCCTGAAGAACCTGGGATCAAGGTAGGGACCTGCTCTGATCGGGCCTCATCTGGAGGCAATGGCTATAGAGCAGGTATACGTGGCGTGATGCTTGGGGATAGTGTCTCATCCGCCCTCGATGACTTACGAGTCGTTGACCGATCACCGGGAGAGGCATCGGAAGCCATATGTATATAGAATTATTTAAATACATAAAAATAATCATATTTTGGGAGAAGAAAAAAATAATAAATTTAAAAGTATAAAGCAAAGTAAAACGCTTGTAATGTAACGATAGCAGAACTAATAATTATATCTATACATTAGTTAAACTTGGACCTAATCTATGGACTTCTGTCATCATCGGGTGAGTAGCCTTCCACATCGTCGTCTATAGAGGATCCTGTCTCCCATTCTTCTTCCTCGTCATCGTTTTTATTGTTCGGTTGTGATTCCTCCATCATTAAACCCGAATCCATAAAATCGATTGTATCTCCAACACTGGACTCATCTGCTAATCTTCCAAAGTTGTCATCCTCAACACATACATTGATTGCCTACGCATCATCTACTCTCTCCTGAAATGGTGCCTCGACAACGGGTGCATCAATAACATATCGAGCTTTCATTTTACAAACAGCTGCCCAATCAGATTTTGGTATTTTGCTCCGCGGGTAGGATAGGAAATATACTTGAGTTGCTTGTTGAGCTAACACAAAGGGGTCATATTTTAGGTAATTCCTCTAACAGTTTATGTCAACAAGTCTGCAGTGAGGATGAATTTTAACCTCCCGATTTAGCGTTGGATCAAACTAATCACACTTGAATAGGACAACTTTTAAACAAAGAGTCACAGGGAATTGAAGTTCAACAATCTCCTTCATCACTCCATAATAATCTTCAGCACTATCTCTATCGCCTTTAACACAAACTCTGCTGTTAATTTTTTTTTTTTTCGAATGATCGATCATGTGTATGGAACCTAAAACCATTTATGAAGTAGCCATGGAAGTATTTCACTTATCTCAAAGGTCCCTAGGCCAAGCTTTTTAAGTGTTGTTCAGTCACTTGATTTGTGGATCATGAACCTAGCAAAAAACAAAGCGTTAATGCACCTTCGATATCAATGTAATTTATTTTAAAGTCTCATTTTGGATGTGTTCAACTCACATAAGTCCTAAACCATCCTGCAAACTCTGACTCTATTCTCCTATCAACTTCAAGGTCTGTTATACTCGACTCATACAACTGCAAGTCATTTTTGAATTTTCAAAAACAACCAAAACGAACACATAAGGATACTTGTTCAAAGTATTGCCGTATAAAATTTAGCAATGTGCAGAATAGCGGTATACTTACATAATGTATGGTTGAACTTCTTCACAATTTAGGTATATGTAATTTGTGGCAGCCTTAAATTCATCCGGGGTAAGATATCTATTATGAATACTTCCCAAAACCCTCCCTGGAATGGCGCGTATAGACAACACAGTGTCACTTGAGTTTGTATCATGAATGCCCTCATCATTCCTAACCATAGCTGTATGTCGAGTCTGCATATGCGGCTCAAAATAATAGGAGAAGAATGTAGATGCCTCTTCAACTAAGTAAGCATTGCAAATTGATCCCTCCACTCTCGCCTTATTTTTAACTTTGGTGTTCAAACGATATAAGAACCTAATGCATTTTTTACAGTTAGAACTGATTCACATAGTAGATGTATATATAGATATAATAATACACAATACTTTACCGTTCGAATGGATACATCCATCTATATTGAACAAGGCCACCAACCTTGGCCTCATATGGCAGGTGGACCATAAGGTGCTTCATCACGTCAAAGAAGCCGGGTGGGAAGATCTTCTCCAATTTATAGATGAGTAAGGCAATATTATCTTCCAATTGCTTCATATAAGCTGTGGAAAGTTTAGGCGAACATAAGTCGTGGTAAAAGAGACTGACTTATGCTAAAACGTTCTAAATTGACATCGGTAGTAATTCTTTAAATGCAGTTGGAAGTAACCTTTCCATAAACACATGGCAGTCATGGCTTTTAATACTCGATATTTTGAAATCATTCAAATCAACACACCTGCTTAAATTCGAAGAATATCCATCCAGAAGTCGCAAATCTCTAACCACTCAAGTAGAAGTCTCTTTTGTTCGGGTGTAATAGAGTATTTAGCCTTTGGCATTAATGTCCTCCCGTCACCCAAGCCAATCACGTGTAATTCAGGTCTATCACAATATACCAACAGATCACGTCGCACCTTCACATTGTCCTTTGTTTTTCCCTTTACATTCACGATTATGTTAAAGACATTATCGAGCACATTTTTTTCATTGTGCATCACATCTATGTTATGACAGATTAAGTGTGTTCTCCAATATAGCAAATCCCAAAAGATACTTCTTTTGGCCCAATCATGGTAGATGCCTCTGCCATCATCCCTACCAAGCTCCACAGATGTCTTGGTTATTTTTGGTAAATAGCACACTCTATCCCACATACCATCTTTAGAAGCGCGTTGTACAGGGTGTGTTGTCTCGCGACCTTTATCCTTCCTGAAAGACCTAGCATCTCTACTGTATGGATGATCTAAAGGCAAGAAGCGCCGATGTCAGTCAAACCAATAATGTTTGCCTCCATTTTGCAAGTGAAATGATTTTGTCTGCTCCATGCAATACGAACATGCTAATCTACCTGCTGTGCTCCAACCACTTAGCATCCCATATGTCGGAAAGTCGTTTATTGTCCAAAGAAGTGCTGCTCATAGACAAAAGTTCTGTTTCTTTGAAATATCATATGTAGAGACTCCACTAGACCACATCATCCTTAATTCATCTACCAAAGGTTGTAGATGGACATCAATTTTATACTTCGGATTCCTAGGGCCTGGGACAATGACTGTCAAAAACATAAATGGATCCCTTATGCACATCGACGGAGGTAAATTATCTGGAGTAACAATAACAGGCCAACAAGAGTATTGTTTTCCCGACATTCCAAATGGTGAAAATCCATCGTGCATAACCCAAGACGCGTATTACGAATTTCAGCTGCAAATTGAGGATGATTACGGTCGAAGTGTTTCCAAGTTTCACCATCGCGTGGATGGCTCATAATGTCCTCTTCCGGTTGACTCTTTGCATGCCATCTCATGTGCTCGGCTGTTGTGGAGGATGCAAATAGTCTCTGCAGTCTGGGTGTTAATGGGAAGTAATACATTTTCTTGAAAGGAATATCTTTCTGTTGTTTGTCTTTTCCAACTTTCTTTTTCGCCAGATATTTGCCATGTCCACAGAATTTGTAGTCCCTCCTAACACTGTCGTCCTTCCAGTAGAGCGTGCATCCATTTGGGTAGACATCTATCTTCTGAACAGGTAGCCCTAGACCAGATACCAACTTCTTTGTTTGATAGAAGTCATCCGGAAGCTTATTACTACTTGGTAATACCTCCTTCATCAATTGCATCACCTGATTAAAGCATTTCTTTGACGCGTTATTTTTGGATTTAATATTCAAAAGTCGAGAAACAACTGGTAACGTACTGTGATTCTTGCATCTATCCCATATAGGAGTTTCTGAAGCTCTCAGTATGTCATAAAATTTCTGCGCATCCGGGTTAGGTGGTTCCTCAACATTCTTCGATGATGGAGGTTCAGTTGGAAATTGATGTCCAACTGCATGAATCACCATATCTTGATACGGATTGTTAGAGCTTGACTTGACTGTAGTCGTACAAGTGCCGGTTATTGATGTAGTTGGTGACGGATTAATACCCTCACCATGACTAGTCCATTTTCGGTAATTAGCAACAAACCCAAATCTGTATAAGTGCAACTCCACTTCATCTGGGGAAAGGTACGCCTTGTTTTTACACTTTCCACATGGACACCTTATAACTGAGGCTGGACTAATTGACAAACAATATGCAATGAATTACTTGACCCCTTGTTCAAACTCAGATGTAATTCCTTTAATCCCCTGTACGTGTCTTCTGTACATCCAACCACGATCATCCATCTATATTTAGGCCATAACCATGTAGCTTATTAGCAAGTTTATAATTTGAATGAAGAACGATGGTGATTCTGAAGGTCGAGGACCCTAATATACTCGCTATGAATTATGAAAGAAAGATTGAATAATGATACCAAAGAAATACTATCAGCTATCGAGTTGTGCATTCTAAATCCTTTTAAAAAAATTTAGTAGAGTTTCCTCTATAACTTGAACGTTTTCCAGTCACAAATCCACCTCAATTCACCCAACATTCATTGTAAAAAACACACAATCCCAGAGTTATTAATCAATAAAATAAAATATTCTATACACGGAAGCTAAAACAAGAAAAAAACATTGAGGAACCATTCACTAGGAAAAGGCATAAAGCTAATATATTATCACAGAGAGGAACCATTCACTAGGAAATGTTCAGGGAAATCTTTTTGGAATAATATTTTCCATATACCATCAAGATGGAGAAGAAAAATAATTTTTTTTTAGTTAGTACAGATTGAGCAAATGAGTGTAACAAATTACATACTCAAATTTAATGCCTTGGGGAAGTATGCTCTTGCAGTCACCTATGACCCTATCTTGAGGACTAACATATTAACTAATGGCTACAAGCAAGAATTCATGAAAAGCTATCTACCAACAGAGCAAGCAATTATAAAGAAGCCTATCAAAGAAGTCTAGACATCAAAGTAGAATTTAAATGAATAGAAATAGAGAGGGATAATAAGAGACCCAGATCAGTGTACAGTCAAGGGCAAGGTTCTAAATCTATTTCAAAAGTTCAAACGGGTGCTAAGAAAAGAGCTAAGTCTAGTTATTCAGAACTAGCTGCTTTAAGAGCTTGCAATACAAAAGCCACATTTTCCACAACATCCAACACTAACACATTGTAGAAAGAATATGCTACTTGTAGCAAGAAGCATTCAAGGGAGTGTAGGTGAGCTATAGGCAGTTGTTTCAGATGTGAAAAGTAAGGTCATAAGATCAATCGGTGCCTAGAATTAGCTCAAGAACAAACTCAAACAACTATCAATGTGCAAAAACCTAAGATAAAAGACTAAAAGTAGAAGGCAAATGCTGAGATTTTTATCCTTTACCTAGAAGGAGGCTGATGCAGTAGAGGACATGGTTGTAGGTACTATTTTAGTTAAGGTAGTGCTAGCCATGGTGCTATTTTGACCGTAGTGCTATGTATTCATTTGTATCTCATAGATTTGGCAAAACTCTTAAGACGACCCTTACCCATCTAGTTGACTCCTATAGAGTATCTACTCTTAATAAGACGGTGTTGGCTTCTAACCTTATTCATAAAGGATGCCAAGCAAGAATTGGTGATAAAGAATTTGATGCAAATTTGATACAAATAAATATAGCTGATTTCAATGTAATTTTAAAAATGAATTGGTTGGTCAACAATTATGCTTTATTAGATTGTCAGGAGAAGAAGGTATAGTTCTCTTTATCAAGTAGAGTAATATACATCAAAATGTTCCTTACCATCCATAGATCAACTTCACAATGAAAAGAACACATGGAAATACACTAGGCAAGAATTAATAAGAATCTCTTGGCATGCCACCTCAATTTTTAAAAAAAAATTTGACAGAGTTTCCCTTATAACTTGAATGTTTTCCAGGCACAAGGCCACCATAATTCACACAACATTCATTGTAAAAAATTCACAAAATACAAATAACCTCAAAATATTTAATCAAAAACACCAAATTTGAGGGTAATCACCCATATCCATAGGGATTGATCACCCATTACTCACGGGGAGTGATCACCCATCACTTACGGGATTCTAAAGATGATATTGGAGGATTTTCTTACCTAAGAATAGCTCATCTGTCCAAAACAATCAATGAAGAACTGTATGCCTAACCTGTGCCTAACAATATGTAGGGGAGTTAGATTAAAAATTTCATCAAAATTCAAGATGTCTAATTATGTTAATTAAATGCTTAAAGTAACAGTAATGCTACAGTAACAATAATACTTTGTTTTATGATATTGAAAACATTACTGAGAACAATCTATTTAGCCAAATCAGGTGATTCTTATAGATAATTACTCCTAAAATAATGTAATTTTATGTGTAAAAAGTTTACTTTAAAATTCAAAGTGAAATGCCTTAAATCGCGGGGTCCAAAGTCATAGAATAGCTAGCTTTTGGTAGACACTATACAGAACAACTTTGAAAATCACATAAAATTAAAAAAAATATGAAAATCACATTATTCTAATAGGAAAAATACTCTTAAGATATAATAGAATTAAATAGAAATAGAGTATAATAAAATCCCAAATTTTTATTTTTGATACTGAGATCAAAGCTACATAAATCCAGTATAAGCAACATACAAGCTTGTCTCTCAAGCATTAATTCACAAGCTAATCTCTTTCAATTCACCTCTAATCAATGTAGCACTAGTTACATTTCTACAACTCCTTCCATCAATAAGGATACTACACAGTTTTTGTTAATTGAGACTCCTTGAAAAAAGATATTCTTTCTTTGCATATCTTCTCATTCTTCACTTTTGCAATCATCCCCAACTTTTTCAGTTACTCCAATCAATAGACAGTATAATTCAATCACATTTCCTCTTTTACTTTTAACTTCCCCTTCAATCTCACAATAATCTTTACCATATGCTTCCTTACCGGTTGAAATCTCCCTTTGCTTATTGATGCACATCAATGTCTTGTTTAGACACTCCTAAAAATAATGCCCATAACCCAAACATTTATAGCAGTTGATGTTCCTATATCTTTGAGATCATAACAAGGCCTTTCCTTTGTCTATCCTCATTTTTTCTCTAGATTTGGTGTTTTTAGACAATATTAGACTATATAGCTTATTCTCACCTTTTTTGCCCCCCCCCTCCCCCATTTGTTTTTACACTACTTCTAGCCAACTCTTCTTCTTCTTCTCATTTTGTTATGGTACTTCCTACTCCGTTTTAAATTTTGGAATTATTTCCTCCTCAACAACATTTTTATTTTTCTCCCTTCTATATTTGAGCTCCATTGTCCACTCACAACTCCTCTTTCATCATCTCTCTCTACCATAGGCTTTGTGGCTTCCTTAATTAGATGATGGTTGTGGTGGTTCACTCTCTTCACCTACACCTTCTTTCTTTTTGTTTTGTTGATGAAATGGTTTAATATGTAATAAATTTCACCAATAAATGCAACCTATACTAGTGATATACCCCACCACAGGCATTTTAACAAATATTTGGTGTGCATTACATAGAATTCATGAAATCAATGATATTAAACTATGTTGATGCTACAAAAACCCCAAGAACACAATTTAAGTCAATCAACAACTTCTCAAGACACTATAACACAATAATATTCAAGATTTTCTAAGAATCAAGTAATATAAACCAAGATGTAACAATTATTTCCCAAGCTTAAATCAAATTCCCAAGTGAACAAACCCTCAAGTAATCAACAAGAAAATTCACCCCAAATAAGAACAAATATCAAGAATGGAATCAATCATATTTCATATATGAAAGCTTACAAACTCATAAGACATTCTCTAGCATAAGATACTTTATCAAATACTTAGTATGCAAAGTAAGAACTTCTCTTAGAACTTTCATCAAACACTTTGCATATACAATTTTGCTATCAAATTTTGATCATCAATTTACACCTTTGTTTTAACCCTAAATCACCAATTTTTTCATGCTAAAAACTTCCTCAAACATTAATATATCATGTAGGCTCAAATTCACATAAAGTCCATGGTATAAGTCCTAGTTGTGAATATTCAAAAATGCATCAAATAAGACCATGAAAATGCATCAAATAATGTCACATAGGAGAATAGAAGAAAAGCTGCAAAAGAAAACAGGGAGATTACACTAGACAAACATAAGACAGAGTGTAGTCGCAGAGATGAACAGGTGCCGTTTAAATCACCAAATCTGGCACCAAATTGAGTTTTTGTGGGAAAAACAATGCGGGAACGAATACAGAATCCTAAGTCACTGGTTCCATACCCAAGCCGGTTGAAGATAGGAAAGGAGGATGAATAGTTTAAGAAATTTTTGTGGTTATTCAAGCAATTGCATATCAATGTTCCATTGATTGAAGTACTATCCCAATCAACAAATCTAAGCTAATTTTCAACACATTAACATTGATATGCAACTGATACCCTTTTTGTCTTGAGCTTTATTCGCGAGCTACCGGTAGAAGTCCACAGCTTGATGAAGGTCACCGGCGGCAGTCGTCCATAGTGGCACAAGGTGGCAGTCGTCCATAGCTTGATGAAGGTCGCCGGTGGTTTGATAGTGGGGGAACTACTGCTTTGGTCAGATGGTCTTTTGGTGGTAGGGAAGGCAATGAGGAGGTAAGGTTGCTGGCGGGATTGGAAGGGATAGCTAGAGAAGACAGAGAAAAGAGGAAAGAACGAAATGAAAGGGAAGACAGAATAGATGTAATAGTCGTAGGGCTTTGCGAGGGACATTTCCGTCGCTAATCCCTCTCTATTAGCGAAGGATTTGCGACGGTATTTAAAAAAAATAAATACAATCCCTCACTAATCACTCGCAAATTGGTGTGCGATTAGCGAGGGATTATTCAACGACGGATTAGTGACGGTCAACCTCAATGGATTTTTAGTACCTTTCTGATCCCTCGCTAATTGTGTTGTATTAGAAAGGGATTAGCGAGGGATTTTTTGAATTTCAAATTCCGCTCAAAATTTTCACATTTTTTTTTTCAAATTATAAGTTTTGAATCCCTCGCTAATCCCTCTCAAATCCCTTGCTGTTATTATCCGTCGCTAATCTGTCGCTATTTAGAGAGGGATTAGCGACGGATATGACATTTTCCTCACTTTTTTCAATACTCTACTGAGAAAACATATTTATTTCTATCAATACTTAGCTATGGATTAAGAGCATGAAATATTTCGCCAGTAAACAATTCTAAATAATCATTATGGTATTTGTTTAGGTTTAATTAACATCGATCTTGTTACGCTTACTAATATATGAAAAGTTTAATTAGGATTGACGTGTTTTTATATCCCAAAATTGTATTTATTACCCTAATCAAATGTAATAAAACGTAATATATAGAACTTTGGTTGTACACTTAAACTCTCATAGTAATTAAATGTGTGTCCATATTTGCATAATTATACATCGACCATATATGATCAATGCATCAATATATATATATATATATATATATATATATACATACATACATACATACATACATACATACATACATACATACATACATATAAAGTGATAAATGTATTATATATATACTACACATTACGAATTTGTACAGATGTATAATGTGTGCATATCATTTAATTATAATCTATACTTCGTAACTTGTCAATGGTAATTACACATATATTGAATGCAAATATATTGGTTATAATTTAACAAATAATAAAGAATTAAGTATTTGTACGGATATTACATAAAAAAATTTACCACACACAAAAGTATCATGAGGAAAAAATTTGAAAACTCACAAAATAGAGAATCCATTGGAAATTAGTGAGGGATTAGTGATGGAATTTTCAGCGACGGATTAGTGAGGGATTCCTCATATCCCTCGCCAATAAAACTCTAATCCGTCGCAAATTAGGCAATGAATTGCGACGGATATTTCCATCGCTATTCCCTCACAAATTAGTGTGGGATTAGCGAGGGTTAAGTCGCAAATTCGAGGCTAAAAATTTACGACGGATATTAAGTAAAAATAAAATATCTGTCGCAAATCCCTATCTAATTAGCGACAGATTAGAATGTGAATTTTTATCCCTTGCTAATTTGAAAGGATTTTTTGTTAACACTGATCCGTCGCAAATTAGAGAGGGATTAGCGATGGAAAGTCAATCTGTGTGCTGAACTTATTTATCCCTCGCTAATCCCTCGCAGATTTAGCGAGGGATTAATCCCTCGCTAATTCCTTCCTTTCTTGTAGTGTGATCTATCACGCTTCTACTGCGCTACTCTGATATTTTAATAACCCGCATATACAGACTCACACTCCTAGAAACTTAAATTCGTAATCAAATCTAAACAACCTAATTGAGCATTTATTTACATAGCCTACTAAGTATATAACAGACATAAATCCATCAAAACCATTGAATCTAACAAACATCCTAATCGTTCAAATCAATAAACATAGTCTAAAATAAATGTCACGCCCGGAGTCTGAAGATGACCTGACAGCACTTTAAAAATAGAGTATCGAACCTATAACAGAACATACGAATAACTCCAAAATTTCTTAATCAATCTAAATTATAATTGAACCTCAAAATACAAATTCCTCAAATTTAATCACAGTATAAATCGAGAAAAGTTCTAACTTTAACATTAACAAAATCTATCATCATTCTAATTGTCGAAAAACTGTAAATATAATGGGAAGTTTAGAAACTTTCAAATGACTATTATACCAAGTCCTCCTCAAATTACTCATCTAACTCTTCTTCTTCTAACTGATGTCTTGCAAAAATGACAATAAAAAAAGGGTGAGCTCACTAGTTCAGTAAAGAAAAATATAACTTTTCTGGGATTGAACATGTTACTAATAACTATCCTTTGTAAATCGTTAAGCAAATTCATCATTAATGCAAGGAAACTCTTTATGGTGTGTTGGATTGCCCTCCAAGGACTAAGAGGGAATATTGAACATCACAAGGGAAGCTCTCATGAATCAAATAAGGCACTCTTAAGCTTCCTATAGAGATAAGGGGTGCAAAAGCAATGAAATCGTAGTGTATAGGGTGTAGCCGACATCGGTCCAAGGAGAAGGGACGGCGTTGGGTTGAAGTAGGCAAAAAAAAAAAAAAAAAAAAAAAAAAAAAAGAGGCATTTTCTAGTGCTGGGAGGCACCGGGTAAGGGTGATGCAGTTGGCACTGGCTCTGTTCGGGAGGGGTGAAACTGTTCCGAAATTTAGAGCAAAATAGGGTACAATTTGGCTAGTATTCAGATTTTTCAAGATTCACAATACCCTAACCAGAAAGTAGGAAAAGAGAACACAACTAACCACCATGTTTTAACAAAACATAATTGAACTCACACACACCCAAAACGTAACTGAATTATACATGTTACAGAATCTGAGACATGCTTGAGTGCAAGGTTTTGGTTTACTGATATCAACTCCTAACTATTATATCCCGTTAGGAGAATGGCTTGAACTGAAACTAGATACTGTATCCCCCTAGCCAAGGGCCTTATAACAGAGATTAAGAATTTTCCCAAAACCAACTCAAGAATCAATCAATTTCCATAATACAAACACAACTGAAACAAAGCTTCATGTATACTATTCTATCCACTAAATAATCATACTCAAAACATTGCAAATGCATCATACTTAATCCATTTTTCATAAACAAAAATATTGCTATTAGCAAAACATTCACAATTTTACCAAAATCACAGCAAGTCAAAAAAACACAAAAAAATCATTAATTCCTTACCAGACAATTCTAAGACCAAATCAATCCACAATTAAAGTATCTAATCGCCTACAAGAACAAAAAAACATAATCAATTGCCACACTTCTAACTAATCCCCAAATCAAACCCTTACACCCAATTCAATAATAATCAAGCCATAAATGCAAATTAACCCCAATCAAAGCACGAATATCAAAAGACTTACCTAGATTAGAAACCTCCGGTATAATCTCTTCACCAAGTTCTTCTCTCTCATTGATTTCCCCTCTCTATAGCTGTCTCCGCAAGAGTGTTCTTGTCTACTAGAAACAACATACATTAAACCCTAAAATGTAACTGATCTTTCTTATTAGATTATTGACCTCTTATAAATCTAATTACAAAATAACCCCAAAACTATTCCCTTTACTAAAATAACCCCTAGACACATGGGCTAAGCCCACCAACATAATTAAAGAAAAAACTAAATAGAAAAGGTCCAAGTTTCACATTCTACCCCTCTTACAAAAAGTTTCATCCTCGAAACTTATGATGCCAGCCTTAACATGATCTCATGTTACACTATAGTCTTATAATACTAAGAATCTCAAACCTCTAAATGTTTCAAACCTATACATCAATACTTAATATCTACCCAAGCAATCATAACCTCTTGCTCTGATACCATTAAATGTCACGCCTTGAGTCCGAGAATGATACAGCAGCACCCCCATATTGAAATACCGAACCCTTAGCACCTCAAACTGATCCACCACGCTTCCACCGCACTACTCTGATACTCCAATAATCCGCACATACAGACACGCACTCCTAGAAATTTAAATTCGGAATCAAATCTAAGCAACCCAACTAAAAATTTATTTACATAGCCTACGAAGTACATAACAGACATAAATCCATCAAAACCATCAAAGTCTAACAAAACATCCTAACCGTTTAAATCAATAAATATATGCCAAAATAAATGTCACGCCCCGAGTTTGGGGATGACCTGGTAGCACCCTAAAACTAGAGTACAAAAAATAATAGAACATACGGATAACTCCAAAATTTCTTAATCAATCTAAATTATAATTGAACCTCAAAATATAAATTCATCAAATTCGATCATAGTATAAACCGAGAAAAGTTCTGACTTTAACATTAATAGAATCTATCATCATTCTAACTGTCGAAAAATTGTAAATAGAATGGGAGGTTCAGAAACCTTCAAATAACTATTACACTAAGTTTTTTTCAAACACCACTCGTCTAACTCTTCTTTTTCTAACTGATGTCCTACAAAAAAGGTATCAAAAAGGGGTGAGCTCACTAGCTTAGTTAGGAAAAATATAACTATTTTTGGGATTGAGCATGTTACTAATAACTATCCTTTGAAAATCGTTAAACACACATTCATCATCAATGCAAGGAAACTCTTCATGGTGTGTTAGATTGCCTTCCAAGGACCAAGAGGGAACATTGAACATCACAAATGACGCTCCCATGAATCAAACAAGGCCCTCTTAAGCTTCTAATAGAGATAAGGGGTGCAAAAGCAACGAAATCGCTGTGTATAGGCTGTAGCCGACGCCAGTCCAAGGAGAAGGGACGGCATCGGGTCGAAGCAGGTAAAAAAAAAAAAAAAAAAAGGTGTTTTCCGGTGCTGGGCTGGCACCGGGTGAGGGTGATGGAGTCGGCGCCGGCTCTACTCGGGAGGGGCGAAATGTTCCGAAATTCAGAGCAAAACAGGGTACAATTTGGCCATTTTAAAGGTTTTTTAATGTTCACAATACCCCAACCAGAAAGCAAGAAAAGAGAACACAACTAACCACTATGTTTCAACAAAACATAATTGAACTCACACACACCCAAAACATAATTGAATAATACAGATTACAGAATCTGAGACATGTTTGAGTGCAAGGTTTCGATTGACTGATATCAGTTTCTAACTATAATATCCCGTTGGGAGAAGGGTCTGAATTGAAACTAGGTACTATATCCCCCTAGTAAGGGCCTTATAACTGAAAATTATGTATTATATAACTGAAAATTATGTATTATATCCCCCTAGACAAGGGTCTTATAATAGAGATTAGGAATTCTCCTAAAACCAACTCAAGCATCAATCAATTTCTATAACACAAACAAAACTGAAACAGAACTTCACTTGCACTATTCTATCCAATAAATCATCATACTCAAAACATTGCAAATACATCATGCTCAACCCATTTTTCATAACAAAAATATTACTATTAGCAAAACATTCATAATTTTACCAAAATCACAGTAAGTCAGAAAAACACAGAAAAACCATAAATCCCTTACCAGACAATTCGGAGACCAAATCAATCCACAATCCACAATCCACAATCAAAGTATCTAACTGCCTACAAGAACCCAAAAACATAATCAATTGCCACACTTCTAATTAATCTTCAAATCAAACCCGTACGCCAATTCAACAATAATCAAGCCATAAGTGCAAATTAACCTAAACTAAAGTACGAATATCGAAAGACTTACCTATATTTGAAACCTCAAGCACAATCTCTTCACTGGATTCTTCTCTCTCACTGATATTCCCTCTCTCCACAGTTGTCTTCACAAGAGTGTTCTTATCTATCAGAAACAATGTACGCTAAACCTCACAACTGAACTGATCTTTCTTATTAGACTATTGACCCTCTTATAAATCGAATTGTAAAATAACCCCAAAACTATCCCCTTTATTAAAATAATCCCTAGATATATGGGCTAAACCCACCAACATAATTAAAGGAAAACCCAAATAGGAAATGCCCAAAAAGGGGGGAAAAATAAATCGGGATCTGACAATTGGACTACAAATAAGTTATCATGATAACACCTCTGGATCTAATGGAAAGAAGGATATAGTGGAAATTTAAAATTTAAAATATATTTATTTTTGATTATCTCGAAATATAAATTTAGATATTCAAATTCCAGGAGGGAATATAAAAAGTTATTTTCCGTATAACTAAATAGGGTGATAAAATGGGATTTCATTTGTTGTTGGGAACCGAATTCTATAAACGCCCAGCAATTAGAAAATTGTAGAAACTCAATGGTTTCGTGAAAAGGAACTGCAATAGTAGTGCGAATAATAAATACCACTATAATAATGACTTTAAGTAATTCTTATATCCTTATTTGATTCATCAAGATATGTTTAATATAAAAAAAAACAGCCTACAAAGGTATATAAATCATTATTCATAAGCCAAAGGCATCCTGAAAGGTAAGGCTGACTTGTCGTGCTGAAGGACATCCAAACACGCCTTGGAGAGGGTCTTGAACCTCATCACCACACATTCTTTCTACTCTGTTTTTTTTTTCCTTGTGACTTTTAACAATTAATTTTTGAAATATATCTCACTTGAGTTTATTAATTTGCTCTAATCTTTCATTCTTTCAAATCCCAATGATGTTAGATTTAGAATGGGAAAGCTGTCAGTGGAGGCCGATAAAATGTGCACCCCTGAAATGAAGATCTTTGTTACGTTCACAATCCATGATTCTTTTGCTTATCAGATTCATTATCACCTTTGCAATTTGTGTACATTCAATTTTAAGGTGTGCAGATTTATAGTTGTTACTTTTAGTTCAAGAGATTTACTGATTCACTTTTACACGGTGCAATACTGTTTTCTTTTTCGAGATGGGTTTTGTATCCCACAGGTTTGTGTTTCAAATAATATACAGTCATGCCGTCATGGACATGGAATGTGTTAGATATCCATGACTTAATTAGTGAAATAGTTTCTCCACAACTCAGAGAAAGTACGTCTTTTGATTTTCACCTATGCATAAGGAAAATATTTTGTTATAAATGACCAAGCATTAAGGATAGTGGGAATCTTGAGAGGTGCGGGGGGACAATGTGTAGATTCTTCAAGCAGGACTAATGGCCTTGTATTCTTGCTTGCCTGTGTCCTGCATCTGGGGCCCCTAAAATTGCTGTTGTAGACGATGATGATCGTCGTCTTTCGGGTGCAAAACTTGATGGACTAAAAATAGTTGCCATCAGAGGGCAGGTTTCTTTCTTGATTATCATTTTTTTGCTAAATCATATCAGTGAGAATGACTTATATCCATTGGTGAATATTATTATTATGTATGATCTCGCATTGAGGTTCTAGCTAAAGATCATTTTGAGCCTTGATTTGCAGTTTTTATCTCTGTAGAATGAGTGCATCTTTTAACTTATTTCTTAATAAGACGTGTCAAAGGACTTGGAATTGGCTTAGAAAGCTATGGGAGTTTAGACATTGTTGCCAGTCTTGATTGTGCTGGTTTGAGTAAAACTAAGACCACAGCCCTTAGTGTGACTCGAAATAATGGCAAAGTTTGCCGTGTGGGTACAGGCCATTGTGACCTTCACTGTTCCCCTGCCACTGCTGCTTCAGGGTAAATGAATATGAAAAATCTTTTTATACGAATGCTCAGACTTGGTAACTTTAGAAAATGTTAAGGAAAATGGTTTCCTAATTCTTTTATCTACATTACTCATACCAATAATTTGGTTGTTCATTTTCTATTCTGGGAATTCGATATGGCCGGCATCTTTCTCTACAAGAACACATGGACTTTGTGTCAAGAGGTTATAAGTAGCGGAAAGATCAATGTGAAGTTCTTGAGAACACAGATATTTGGATTTTCACAGAAGGGGTTGAAGAACCTTTTGAGAGTAGCATTGTGGTAATGGCTTCAAGATCGTGTTCAATCTTTGGAGAGCTCGTCCTATGGTTTTTGTCAGTAGTTATTGTTGGAAAGTCTATTATATTTCAAAAGGTCAGCTACAATTATTGACTATTTCTTCTGCTGCTCCACGTTTCTGCCACAAAGTTCATTGTTATCTGCAATAGCCTACAAAACCTGCGATTTCTCAGCTAAATGGTCATGCTTTGACCGAGTTTCTTGCCGCTTCGTTTTGATCCAATCAGTTTCCCATATTTCTCTCAAATAGACGTTGCCAGTCACTCTATAAATAGGCAGACTTCTCTGAGGCACACCGAGAGGAAAAATAAGTCACAGATTATTTGCTTACTCTCTCATATTCTCTCTTTCTCCTTTGATTATCTAGGTTATTTCGATTTTAATTTTGTTATACCCGTATTACACTTTTGTGGAAGGATTTGTTTAATCCTAGTGGGACTACCAAAGTAGTCCTTTAGGACATACGACTCAAGCCTTTGTTCATTCTTGTTATTTTCTAATCCAACATTCTAAAGGACTGTGGCCTCATCTAATGTTCCTACTCCAACCAATGTTCCTGTTAACGGATATGGTTCCATAACTACTATGACCGCTATAGCTTCAACTCAACCATTTATTATGCCAACAACTGGAGTACCACTTCCGGTCACGTACGCCAAGCCATTTCCAGATGTCTCCAACATTGGAATTTTTGTTGATCAAAATTTTAAAAGATAGCAAGAACGAGTTTACTCTCTACTCGATCTTCATGGAGTTGCACATGCACTAATCGAGCCCAAACTGTCACCAACTTCTGAATCCAAAGTTGAAGAAGCATGGGTTTATGCAAATAAGGTTTGAAGATATACTATTTTACAAACTTTATATAGTGATTTGTTTGATGTTTATGCACCTTGCAAAGAAGTAAGACACATTTGGGACTCTCTTATCAAACAATACATTGTGGAAGATGCTACCAAGCAAAAAATCATAGTTGGAAAATATTACCAGTGGCAATTGACAAGTGACAAGGAGATAAAAACTCAAATCATCGAGTACAAAAAAACTGGTAAAAGAAATTAAAGTTGATGAGATAGTGCTGCCAGAAAAATTCATTACAGGTATATTGATTGAAAAGTTACCAGAATCTTGGAATGACTACAAAAATAGCATGAAGTACAAGCACAAGTCTCTCTATTTGAATGAGCTTGTGACCCATCTCCTGATCGAGGATACCAGCAAAAGAAAGTGAATGCTACTAAAACAAAAGAAATGGCATTGAAGGCAAATCTAGTACAAGGCAATTCTTCCAAAAGGTATGATAATAAATCTAAGACATCATGCACCCACTATCACTAGAAACTTGGCAATCAACTACGGAATATTTCATAGCTGATGAACCCGCAGCAACACTTCATGGACAAAGCACGCCTGATTGTAACCCCCCAATTAATTGAAGAACTTTTGAGTCCGTTGAGAGTCGAATCCAAGCCCTCTCATATGACAGGTTGAGACTTAACCACTAGGTCAAATCTAATTGCTTGGATATAATTCTTTTTTTTATTTAAATTATTTCCAATGTTCTTTTTGTATTTTTTTAAAATGTCAATACTATAACAAAATACAACAATCATATTAAATTTATTATGAAACCATGTTATTCAATATAATAAATTATTTTGTACATTTATATAATTTAAAAGTTTATATACTGTTAATTATGTCACTGTTTTTATTAAATGATTTTACAAAAAAAAAAAAAAACACACACACACACACAATATATATATAATATTGATTATATCTAAAAAAAATTATTTATACATATAAAATAAATTTGTATTTTTATTTATATATATTTATATATATTTATTTATATATTTATATTTATAAATAGTTATATATAAATAAATATTTTTAAATATTTATTTATAAATATATATTAATGAAAGATTTTCGTAGTTGATTCGCAGGAGATTTGTCACGAAACATATCCGTGGCGGATTCGTGGCCGATTGCCAACGAATCAGCCACAAAAATCTTTCACCAACATATCATGATATTTTTTTAAATTGTTTGTGGCTGATTCGTAGGTGATCAGCCACGATTCAGTTATGGATATTTTTCGTGGCTGATCGTAGTTGATTCGTAGGAGATCAGCCACAAGTCGGCCATTGATATTTTTCATAATTGATTCGTAGGCGATCAACTACGAAAATCTTTCATCAATATATTCATAATTTTTAAAAAAATTTTGTGGCTGATTCTTGGGTAATCTCTTTTGCCAGTTTTCGTGGCTGATTGCCCAATTTCTAGTAGTGACCGCAATGTAGGAAAAGAGTGAGAAATGACAATCCTACTAAATCAAAAGCCAATGTGGTTGAATGAGATGATGTAATTGTTGCGGTCATTGCTCAAATGAACGTTGTGGCAAATGTTAAAGAATGGCTGGTAGACTCTGGGGCTACTCGACATATTTATGTAAATCGAGAAGCTTTTTCCTCTTACAAATCTATAGGAGATGATGATGAAGTAATATACCTTGGAGGTTCCAGAACTACAAAAGTTCGAGGAGCAGGTAAAATGCTTATAAAACTTACTTCAGGGAAAATTTTAGCCCTTAATAATGTACTGCATGTTCCAACAATTAGAGCTAATATTGTTTCTGTGGCTTTGTTGGGAAAAGTGGGGGTAAAAGTATCATTTGAGTCTGATATGATTGTCATGACTAAAAATAATATTTTTGTGGGAAGAGAATACTGTAATTAGGGACTCTTTGTACTTAATGTTGCCAATGTGGTAAATAAAAATGCTTCTTCTTGTACTTATATTATTGATTAATTTAATCTATGGCATGCTAGATTAGGACATGTTAATTTTGATTATCTTAAAAAAAATGTAATGTCTTGGTTTGATTTCTTGATTTGATTTCTCTTGTACAGAAAAATGTTAAATATGTTCTGTGACTAAGATAACTAAAAAGACATGTTTTCTTGTTAATAGAGAAATAGATTTATTAAACCTAATCTATACAAACTTAGGTGATTTGAAGCAAACCATGACTGGAGGAGATAAGAGATATTATGTGATCTTTATTGATGATTTTTTTAGATTCACTAAGTCATATTTACTTAGGAATAAAAATGATGTCTTTACTATTTTTCTATCTTATAAAGTTGAAGTAGAAAACCAACTTAATAAGAAAATTAAGTGGGTTATATCTAACAGAGGTGGAGAATGCTTCGGCTTAAGTGAATTTTGTGAGAACGAGGGCATCATTCATGATATAACTCCACCTTATTCACCTGAATCTAACAGTGTAGCTGAAAGGAAAAATAAAACTCTTAAAGAAATGATAAACTCTATATTAGCTAGTTCCACTGCCCCTAACAATTTGTAGGGTGAAGCTATTTTATCTGCATGTCACTTACAAAATAGGATTCCACATAAGAAAATTGGTAAGACACCTTATGAGTTGTGGAAAGGTTAGACACCTAATTTGAAATACTTGAAAGTGTGGGATGTCTTGCTAAAGTTATATTACTTGAACCTAAGAAAAGGAAGATATGTTCTAAAACATTTGATTGCATATTCATTGGATATACTGAATACAATGCTACCTATCGTTTTCTTGTTTTGACAAGTGATGTGCTTGATTTTAATACAATTATTAAGACAAAGAATGCTGCATTCTTCGAACACATTTTTTCACTCTTTGATAAAACTTCTCATGAACCTGCTAATAGAGTCCTCAACAACTCTATTGAAGAGTTGAGAAGGAGTAAAACGCTAAGAAAAGAATTATCTTTTGGAAATAATTTTTACACTTACTTGATAGAAGATGATCATTTAACATTTTCTGAGGCAATCTTTTCATCTAATGCAAGTTTATGGAAAAAAGTAATTAAAACTGAATTAGACTCTATTTTACAAAATAAAACTTGAATTTTAGTTGATTTATCCCCTGAGGC
This sequence comes from Voacanga thouarsii, assembly GCA_026120185.1. Classification (NCBI taxonomy): domain Eukaryota; kingdom Viridiplantae; phylum Streptophyta; class Magnoliopsida; order Gentianales; family Apocynaceae; genus Voacanga; species Voacanga thouarsii. The sequence goes on from JANUWF010001567.1 coordinate 2,674,458, forward strand.
AAGGCCAATTGGTTGTAAATGGATTGGCTCAGTTGATAAATATAAAGCTCGTTTGGTTGCCAAAGGGTTTACTCCAAAAGGAAATATTATTTATTTTGATATTTTTGCTCCAGTAACCAGAATTACTTCAATTTGAGTTTTATTTGCGCTAACTTCATATCATAAACTATTTGTACATTAAATAGATGTCAAAACTGCTATTCTTAATGGTGATTTAGAAGAAGTGATTTATATGACTTAACCTGAAGGGTATTTTAAACATGGATAGGAAAAGCAAGTGTGTAAATTACTCAAATCTCTTTATGGCCTAAAACAAGCTCCTAAGCAATGGCATGAGAAGTTTAACCAAGTGTTGTTAAGTTATGGTTTTTCATTTGTTGGAGTGGATAAATGTGTATCTACCAAAATTGTAAATAATGATTGTATTATTATAAGTTTGTTTGTATGTGGATAAGAGGTGATGGTATTATGTTGTCACAAGAACATTGTGAAGGATTGACACTCACAGAGCATGCAATTCACAGTGCACGGTAATGGAGATCATGAACATCTATATCAGAGTATGGCAGCATGGTGGGATAAAAACACACCTGTTGGAGCTTTAAAACTTTGAAGAACGTTGAAGAATTACTTGAAGCTCAAAAACTAGCTTTCTTCATCCCACGTCTAGTGCACTGCCTAGCTTCTTCTTCTGCTCTGTTGAAGATGATTGCAAAGCTTTTTGGCTCACGGAATATGACCCAACCATAATATCTGTTGGTGAGTACACAATGGGAAGAGAGGAAAATCATTCTCAGATTTTCCAATTTTTCCGACTATTCACTCAAACTCTCTCTGTTAGCTTCCATCATATGGCTTCTTATGGTTAATAATACCAAAAGCCAGTAAACAGAAAACCAACAGTCAATGAACAAAGAGCCACGAGAGAAACAGAGAGCCTAAGAGACTTTTATTATTTTTTTTCTTTTATTTTATTTTTCCACACAGAAAGCCAAGAGTCATAAAACCAAAAATATTTATTTTGATAAAAATATTTTCGGGATTTTATACCCGAATATTATCTACAAAATAAATTTCGGCTTCACCCTAAACTCTTATAAACTGTGTTCAGAAAAATCCTATGGTCCAGGCTATTAGGCCAAAATAATATTTATTATTTTTCTTGGACCCAAAAAATTCAAAATAATAAACATTAATTGTTTTATTTGGGATTAAATAAATAACCCAATAAATAATTAATGAACCCAAATGAACCAAAAAATAATTATATTTTAATTATTTATTTCTTGGAATTTAATTAAATAAATAACCCAATAAATAATTAAGTAATAATTATTTTCTTCTAATTTAAGTCCCGGTTAATTTTTCTAATTATTCAAATTGGACCCAAGTCCTGAATAATTAATTAACCAATTAAACTAGATAATAAATTTCTCTCTATTTATTTTATTCCAGTATAATAATAAATTAGACTTCCCGAAGAAAATAAAACTCTCTCAACTGAGATCATTTTCTCAACCCAAAAATTAATTAGGACTTACGGGCTATTCGAGGACCAAAAAGACACATCGCCTTGGCTACTAAAATGACCAAAATACCCCTACTATATAAATAGATGTATTGTGCATTTTAGATATTTTCTAATATCACCATAAGAAAATATTGACCCCAAGGACAATGCTGCATTAGCAGAGTCTTCGACCTACAAGTGAAAATGACTAAAATACCCCTCTACACATTGCCGTACATTTAGAAATGAAGAAGTGTACTAATACCTCTCTAAAAGATATTTACCATCCTTAGGCCTCTAGTCCAATGATCCACGACTTCCTGGAGTATTTTCGCTTTCCAAGGGAGCGACTCTAAAGCAAACATCCAAGTCATGTTTCCCAGGGCCCTGAATATTTAGATCATTCGGACAACCACAAGGGGTGATATAGTGTAGAAACTATCTTATATAAGTCTGTCTTAACTAACTAGTCACACATACCCAACATACAAGTATATTGGCCCTCTGATAGAACCTCAACTATAGTATATCAAAGCATATACTTCCAGCTTCGCCAGACCACCAACTCATACTCAAGTCATAGAGTACTTGTCCACGCTATAGCGGTAATAGTCTAGGTTTCTACCATATAGTACTTTTTAGAAACCACTACTATAGGTCATGTTCTATGTATTCGAAATACGCTTATGTCATGAAGTGAGTGGCCTACTCACTGGCTAAAGGTAAGCCATTCCCCATTTGGAATTCATAACATAATAACCTAAACTTGATGAGATTCTCATTCTCATCAATCGGTTAAGAACAACTGTTTATGTGTTTAAATAACCCATGATCCATACCTTACTGTGAAAGACCTCCATTCATATAGATTACTTATTCAAATACAATGGGTCTGTTCCAAATGAAATTGTACACAAATAAAGAAAATTATTTCACAAACGATTTCCGACAAATAAATTCTTTTATTAACACATTCGATATTTTCATCAGAAAACTAGTCTAAGAGGGCATATTCCCAACACATTGTGTTGAGAAGTTTCTTAAGAAATTTTTTAAGAAATTTAATAATTATGATGTGACATCGATGAGCACTCTTTATGACCCTAACTCTCGATTAAAGAAAAATCATGGCCATCCAATGGCACAATATAAATTAGCTTAAATTATTGGAAGTTTGATGTATTTAATGAATTTCTCAAGACCAGACATTGCATATGTTGTCTGTAGATTGAGTAGATATACTTATAATCCAACTCATGAGCATTTGTCTGCTTTAGTAAGACTAATGAAGTATTTAAGAGGAACTATAAACTATGGTATCCTATATGGAGGTTATCCTACTGTACTATAAGGTTATAGTGATGCAAATTGGATCTTATACGCGAATGAGTCAAGATCCACTAGTGGCTTCATATTCACCCTCGGTGGGGGTGCAATCGTGTGGACGTCATTCTTGCAAACGATTCTTGCAAGATCCTTTATGGGTCAAAGTTTGTAGCTATGGAATTAGTTGGAATTGAAGCTAATTAGTTAATGAATTTCTTATCTGATATTCCTTTGGGTGTGAAACCTATGCCCTCAGTATCGATGCACTATGATCCTCAAGCGACAATTCACATTACCAAGAATAACTCATACAATGAAAAAAAATCGACACATGAGATTGAAACATGATGTCGTAAAGCAGATGTTAAGAGATGGAATAATTTCCATCGATTTTTTAGGTCAGAAGTGAATTTGGCTAATCCTCTGACTAAACCTTTGGGAAGAAAGTTAATTTTGGAAATATTAAGGGGAATGAGACTAAAGCCAATTGAGCAGTCAATTATGAAGGAAACCCAACCTATTGGATTGGAGATCCCATAAAGTAGGTTCATATGGATAATAATAAGTTAAAGTTGACTCTAAATCAATAATGTTATGTCTCTCATGTGGTGTGCAAACAAGTGCTTGTAACTACAAACTATTTGTGAGGGTTGAGTTAAACTCTCAATGAATCCATATCCCTTATGCGTGGTGTAACCAAGTAGTACATACTTGATGAATTCACCTATCTGAATGTGGAATGAGGTCGTTTCTATGAGATTATTATTGGCTAATCTTTAGAGCACTCATGAATAACTAGGCACGTACGCAACCTATTTGCGCAAAACAACAATGAACAACAAAATTGTGGAGATAAAAGTTGAATAATGAAATCTCTAACTTACAATAAGACATTATTGGTTCATAAAAGCTATATGCTTCACTGATAACTCTGTAAGTTATATTTTATTCTTCTATGTTTGGTTCATAATCTAGAAGACACCAAATTTTAAAACTTTTATCCATGAATATAACCCAATAATTTCTTATTCTCTTTCTTTATTAGGTCATTTTGAAATATGTAGGGGATTGTTGGAAAGTCTATTATATTTCAAAAGGTCAGCAGCAATTATTGACTATGTATTTTGCTGCTCTACATTTCTGCCACAAAGTTTATTGTTATCTTCAATAGCCAAGTCTTCAATAGCCTCACAAAACCTGCGATTTCTCATCTAAATGGTCATGTTTTGACCGAGTTTCTTGCAGCTTCATTTTGATCTAATCAGTTTTCCATATTTCTCTCAAATAGATGTTGACTGGCACTTTATAAATAGGCAGACTTCTCTTCATAATGGAGGCACACAGAGAGGAAAAGAAGTCACAGATGCATTGTTTACTCTCCCATATTCTCTCTTTCTCCTTTGATTAGCTGGGTTATTTTGATTTTAATTTTGTTGTTCTTGTATCCCACTTTCGTGGAGGGGTTTATTTAATCCTAGTGGGACATCAAAATAGTCCTTTAGGACAGTGTCGATACGACTCAAGCCTATGTTCATTTATGTTATTTTCTAATCCAATATTTATTTCTCTTTGAAGAGTTATTTAAGACTTTTATGCTCTTTTGGGATTCTTGATAATGTTTTTACACCTCATTATTTGGAAACTTGTAACAACCATTTTAACGAAATGTTTAAACTTGCCTCAATTTTACTTCTTTGAGCTCCAAATTAAAGTCAAATTCGCTGTAAAAATGTGGTCCATATTATAGCTAAATACTACGGGAGAGATTTTGGGGAGGCTGGGATGGCTTCTTCCTTCAAAATTTTTGAACACTAATTTCATTTGAAAAAATTATGATTTTTTACAAAAGTCTATATAAATTTTGTGTTCAATCTCCTAATTGTTTTTTAAAAAAATTGTTATATTGTCTTTTACTATTTTTCTTTATCCTCAAATCCAAGATCCTAGTTCTAACCTAAATATGACCGGGGATTACAATTATGTTTACTGCTACATGAATACACAATGGACTTTTTATATTTAAAGGCATCAAGTTCCTTGTGAATACAAGAATGTAAATTTCTAAAATATTTTAATTTTCTTTTAGACATAAATATAGCATAAATACAATAATTTTCATTTTTTATTCCCTTTTATTTACTCTCACTCTTCTCTTTTTCTCTCTCTCTCTCTCTCTCTCTCTCTCTCTCACACGCACACACACAAAATGAAAAATGGTATAACCAATTGAAAGGTGTGAAAAATAATGCTTGTACATAATTATCCACACTTGAAAAGTAACTGTCTTCTTCATGTTGGTACATAACTTGGGAAGCTCTAGCCATGTTGAATGCAGCCTTGATGATTACAAGAGGTAGGACATTTCCAAACACTAGCTCTCTATTCAGCTTTTTCCATAAGTTGTCTATAATTTGCAAGATGCATTTCCTGCCATCTTCATTTGATGTTGTGTTCTTCTCTCTCATGAATAGTTGTATGCTCAATGCTAGATCTCCTCTTTTTTGCTCCTCCTATGGTTTGTCCACAGAAATGGAATTATAGTTTGAATTTTTGTATTTGGTAGTTGATCTAACTTGTATAAATTTTTTGGTTTTGTACAATAGATAAAGGTAAAACTTTGCAATACCTTTGCCGTTCCTAGATCATCTGAAAGCCGAAGGATTCTTCCTGAGCAGGAAAAGAGTTTTGGATAGGGTTTTAATAACAATTTTACATTCTCTTCTGTGACTCCCTGTCCTATGAGAAAGAACAGATGCACCAAGGCCATATATGCTCCTGTTGTTGTTACACCATTTTCTACATATTCTTCGATGTTTGGCTCGTACTTAGTGTTAAACCAGCTTACTTCAAGCATGAAGCCTTCAATCATATCAATCCACTACCAAAATAACCAAAATTTAGCTTGATACAAAGGATGACTAATTTGTTTATTCAATTAAATTATAAAGTTCTAATGTCGACATAAGATATGGCTACTCCTGTTGTTACTCTCTTACATTCCCTCAAATTCTCTTACAGCACGAGTAAAATTCACCATAAATCTTTCTGCATAAACATAACCTTAGTTTAAATAATTAGAGAAGACTGAAGATTTGGACAATGTACAGAGAAGGGATAAGTTGCCAAGATTTTCAAGATTAGAAACTCTTACTTTTGCGCAGTTTATTTTGAATATACATACATACATACATACATACATACATATATATATATATATATATAGTGTGTGTATGTATGTGTGTGTGTGTGTGTATTATACATACACTATATCCTTTCTTCAATTTTTCTATCATTATAATACTTACTTTCACCATTGTTGTGATCAATGTATAATGTTAAACATGTACTTATTTACAAATGAAGAGTTACTGTGGCCTTTAGGTAATAGAGGACACTCCAACCATTTTCCTTGAGGATCTTGTAGCAAATTTCATTAATGGTGTTGTACAATGCCATGTAACAAATTCTCATTTATTTAGGTAAATCTTCGATGGCCTCAAGATCCCATCTGTAGATTTGAAATTTTAACACTTATTAAAACCAATTAAAATTAGAAATTTGCACAAAGTTGAGAAAATAAATAAAAAAGGAAAGAAGTTATATATATGAACCTTCGAATTGCATTGGTGAATAGTATTAGGATTCGTGGCCTTCTAAACACAAAAAAATATCAATGAATCCCTTCCGAGGACCCAAGTAAATGATTAAGAAGATCTAAAGGTTTACAGAATTACCTCTATTTGGCATACTCGAGATCTTTCGATTCTGATTGTGCTGTCATACGTGCAACCCAAACGATCAGCAAACGTTGCAGTGTACGAATGTCCTCTATCGGATACACACAGCAAACTAACTCGTTACCTCGAGAGTGCTAGCGCCTAGGGTTTGAGAGGCTTATTTTTCTGGTTAATGGAGGTACAAATATTTTTAATAGAATGGGACTCTTGAGAAGACAGCTAAGGTTTTCTTAAAAACCCCTCCGAACATAGAGTCCAACTCTGATAATATCTTATCATATTTTAATTTAAATTCAAATTAAATTAAAACTGATATGATACAATTCTGTCATTACACTTTGTAGAGTTAGGATGTCGTTTCCAATGAGTAAGATATCATCAACATAAAATACCAAAAAGACTATTGCATTCCCACTAATTTTTTTATAGACACAAGGCTCATCTTCATTTTTGATAAAGTTAAATTCTTTAATTGCTTCATTAAAACGAAGATTCCAGCTTCGAGATGCTTACTTCAATCCGTAAATGGATCTTTGAAGCTTGCACACTTTATTAGAATTCAAAGGATTACCAAAACTTTCAGGTTGTGTCATGTATATATCCTCGAGTAAATTTCCATTGAGAAACGTGGTTTTGACATCAATTTGCCAAATTTCATAATCATAATATACTGCTATGGCAAGAAGAATTCTAATAGATTTAAGCATTACAACTAGTGAAAAGGTTTCATCATAGTCTATACCATGAGTTTGTCTATAACCTTTTGCTACCAGTCATGCTTTGTATGTATGCACATTTTCCTCCACGCCTGTTTTCTTTTTGAAAACTCATTTACATTCAATGGGTTTTGAACCTTTAGGTAGATTAACCAAAGTTTAGACTTGGTTATCATACATGGATTGCATCTCAGACTTCATAGCCTCTAACCATTTTTCAGAGTCAAAACTCTTAATGGCTTCTTGATAGAAAGTGGGCATATCATTAACCATAAGCTCCACATTGTGATCGTCAGTGATGAGGAATCCATATCTCTCAGGTTGTTGACCCTATCAGATCTTCGAGGTCCTTGTTCTATAGAAGTAGGCTCATCTTGGACTTGTGAGCCATCTAATCAAGGTTCATTATTTGGTTCAGGTACTAATTGTGGCTCTTGAATCTCATCAAGATGTATTTTACTCCCATTGATTCTTTTGGAAATAAATTCCTTTTCAAGAAAGATTCCATTTCGAGCAATAATTACTTTGTTTTCTTTTGGGAGATAAAATTGATGTCCTTTAGTTTCTTTAGGGTACCCTACAAATATACATTTATCTGATTTAGGTGCAAGATTATCAGATAATAAATTTTTTACATAAACTTCACAACCCCAAATCTTAAGAAATGACAAACTAGGTTATCTCCCAGTCCATATCTCATATAGCATTTTCTGAACCGATTTAGATAGAACTCGATTTAGTAAGAAGCAACAATCTCTAGGGCATAACCCCAAAAGGAGATTGGAAGATCAGTTTGACTCATCATTGATCAAACTATATCTAATAAAGTCTGATTTCTCCATTCAGATACACCATTCCATTGAGGTGTTCCAGGTGGAGTTAATTGGGAGATAATTCCACAATTTTTAAGATGCTCGTCAAACTCGTGACTTAAGTATTCACCATCTCGATCTGATCGAAGTGTTTTGATACTTTTGCCAAGCTGATTTTGTACTTCATTTTGAAATTCTTTGAATTTTTGGAACGATTTAGATTTGTGTTTCATCAGATACAGGTACCCATATCTGCTGAAATCATCTGTAAATGTAATGAAATTCTGAAATTCTCCTCTAACATGTGTATTCATTGGTCCACATACTCTTAGTGTTGTGCCCTAAAGACAATCATTTGTACATTGTATATGATACATTTTTTTTTAATAAAAGGTATTATTTATCTTACAATTGCTTTTGTTTACTTTAAGTAATATAACTATTCGATAAAGTCCCTAGTACAACACTGTGTTAAGGAAATCATGATAGAGATCATGATATGAGATTCCTACTACACTGGATGGTGTTGGTATTTAAATAGTCCCTAGTCATAGTATTAATGAGACAGGACATCATTAATGCGTTAAGACTAGCATGTGTTAGACTTCCTGATTTGATCAGGCGGTGGTTCTCATAACCGTGAGTATTGAGATACTCAAAGTTAACACATGGATACTTGTTAATGGAACAAGTTTATTGGATGACCTAACTTTGAGATAATTATATGGATAAGTATTTAGTGTTAGTGATATAATCTCAATATAGCAAATGTGCAAGTATCCTTAGACTTGAGATCTCTAAGGTACTTTGTTTGCTGAGCTTTGTACTTTGATTCCAATCTCCGGAGCTCGATCGAGGGCCGCCTATGGGATGGATATTGGGTACATTGTGAGGTAAACGAAAGTAGTTGAGAGGGTCGACAAAGGATTCACCACTCCTAATAGTAGGGACGAATATCTCACAACCACTTATAGGAATTACTACTCAGAAAATCCTTAGCCAAGGCAAATTGTGTATTGGAAATAGTTCCAATTGATACACATCTAGAATAGTGGGTTCCTGGTACAAGTACTATTGTATTCGGGTCAAAATTATTTTTGGAGGGAGTTGGCACTAATTCCGTACTCCAAACCAAATGAGATATTGTATGGTGAAAGGAGTTAATTGCACTGAAGTTTGTTATTGAAGGATTCATGTTAAGCCACTTAACTTCTTGGACACTTGGGTGGTCATGATGTGTTGTTAGATACCGCTCATGATTTGGGAATATGGGTTTATTAATTGATGAATTAATAAACCAATCCTAATTAGAATTAATAGGATTAATTCTAATTAATTATGGATTATTAATATGAAAGACGTTTGGATTAATTTAAGTTCTCTACCAATTGACTGGGAAACCTAGGTCACACACAATAAAGGATTATATACTCAAGATGTTATTTGATAACATTATGGGGTTAATTGAGAAAAAGAGAAGTTGTTGTGGACAAATTATAAGTAGTTATAATTTGTGGTACAAGTTGTAATTGTGAGAACTTGATGTTTCCAATTACAATTAGAGAACTCTAATTGTTTTAGAATTCCAGATTTTCAGTGAATTTTTGATTTTATGATGATATAACCGAAAACCCTAAAGGCGATTCATGTGAGAAAAACTGCAGCCACATAAACTTTCTCTTCTTCTTCTTCTTCTTCTTCTTCTTCTTCTTCTTCTCTCTTGATTTGATCTTGAAAAGGAACCTTAGCCGCCACTTAGAATTTCTACTAGCATAGAAAACTTCGTGCTTGAGTATTTCTCTGTGTGGATTACTGTTAGAGATAATCACACATTGTGATTATAGTGGTTAGACGTTCAACTCACCTGGAGGTTGATCACGAGGATTGTTGGATCGCGCCTCAACTTGAAGAAGAAAATCTTGTTCTTCGGACGATCACTTAAAGGTAAAAAGCTATTACATTTACTCTCTTTATATCCTGTTTTCCACACATAGACGGGTCCTGGGAGGGTATCTCGTTTTATTTTTTGCTGCGCCGTATACGATACAAGCCTGAGATACCCAACACATACATCAATATGTATTATGCCCAATAAATCAGTTGCCCTTTCATTTTGTCTCTTAAAATGCGCTTTAGTGATTTTTCCTAATAAATAAGAATCACATGTTTCGTAAGATTTTAAATCAAACGAATTTAGAAGCCCATCATTATGAAGCTTTGTTATGCATTTCTTATTTATGTGGCCAAAACGACAATGCCAGAAGTAAGTCTGGTTTAAATCATTGAATTTCAATCTCTTAGTATTAATATTATAGATAGACTTGTTCAAAGATCCACGAAGATTGAGAATATAGGGTCCATTTGATAATGAGGCGTCTCAATAAAAAATGCCATTTTTTATTAATGGAGCAAATGTTATTCCTAATAACAAATTCAAAACCTTCTAAATCTAAACAAGAAACTGAAATAATATTCCTACTTATACCAGGAACATAGAAACAATCATTCAGTTCTAAAACAAGCCCACTGGGCAAAATTAATTCAAAAGTTCCTATAGCTACTGTATCAACTTTTGCTCCATTCGCAACTCGTAGGTCCACCTCGCCTTTTACCAAGGCTCTACTCCTTTTTGGACCCTACACATTTACACAAATGTGAGTCCACAACTGGTATCCAATACCCATGAATCAGAAGTAGATAAATTAATTTCTATAACATAAATACTTGAAGCAGCAGTCTCACTGTGCTTCTTTTTCTTTGCTTCCAAATAGAGCTTGCAATTTCTTAACCAATGTCCTTGTTCTCCACAATGGCGGCAAGCTCTCTCCTTTGGTGTCTTCGCCTTAGGTTTAGGCTTAAACTTGGACTTTGCCTTGTCCTTGCCTTTACTTGCCATGGCTTTGTCCTTTTGGTTGTTCTTTTTCCCTTTCCCTTTTTGAACCATTAGAATACTAGGAGTATTCTTTTTAATGTTCAATTTAGCTTGTTTTAGCATCCCATGCAATTCAGTAATGGATTTCTCCATATTATGCATGTTAAAATTCATGACAAACTGGTCATACTCAAGAGGTAATGAGCTCAAGATCATATCCGTGGCCATATCATGATTAACAGGAGCACCAAGCTTATCAATATGATCAAGATAGCCTTCATTTTAAGGACATGAGCACTTACAGAGGTGTCAGAAACCATCTTACATGCATTCAATGCCTTATGAGTTTCAAATTTCTTTTGTCGTGCTTGCTCTTGAAACATTTCCTTGAGATGCACAATCATGTCATATGACTCTACTTCTTCAAACTATTTTTGAAGTTCAGAATTTATGGTTGCTAGCATGAGGCAAGTAACATCATTAGAGTCAATTTTGTGCTTACTATAAGCATCCTTTTCAGCTTCTGATGCGTTATTTGCTGGAGCAGGGGGAATAGAATTTTCAAGAATATAGAGCTTTTTTTTTTTTTTTGGGCTTAAGAACGATTCTTAAGTTTCGTGCCTAATTAAGAAAGTTAGTCCCACTAAGCTTGTCTTTCTTGAGCACAGATCGCAATGAGTTATTCCAACTATTTGTTGCCATTATCTACATACAAATATATGTAAAGTAATTAATTTTAAGGCTTTAATGAAAAATCCCCACTAAAAACATTTAAACTTTTGAAACTTCAACATTTTGATGTTTCGTAGTGGGTAAATTTTTTTTTCATAAATATTTTATTTTAAATGTAAGTAAGCTTTGGCTTTAATCTTATAATTAAATAAAACTCAAATTTTAAATGAAATAGGCATCAAATATCCCGACTAAAAATATCTCATATAATGCCCTAAGCCCAAAACCATTTTGATAGCCCAGTTAAGTCAAACCATATCAAATATATGAAAAGCTATTTTCCATCTTGTCTCACTTAAATAATCAAAAGCATTCTACTTTGGTAGGAATGACCATATGATGATCTAAGTAATAACAAGTGTCTGATTTTGGAAGGCATTTAACACTTAATTTTTTTAAAATAAAAATTTGATTGTAGTAAGCATAAAATAAACATATCAAATATGCTTGCAAGACATAAATAAAAGTGACATAGCATGGCCCATAACTATGTTGATCATCACGAGCAAAGTGAAGATCAAGGTGGTCAATCTAGGTATATAAACTCCTTAAACATTCTCTAATGCCTTGAGCATACTCCTTCTTGGCTGTAAATGTAGGTTGCCGTCTTCTTTTACATTGGATAGTAAAATTAAAATAATTCCTATTCTAGGAAAGCAATACAATTTTACAACAATGAAAAATGACACGCAGGCCGTATTTAAAAATTACAACTTAAAACAACCAGAATGTAATCTGCCAATCACATTGGGATAAAACGGGCCATGCTATGAACCATTCAAAATAATCCACAACTACAATAAAAAATATTAATGAATAACATACAATGAACAGTTAGTCGGGGTTCCAAGGGACAGCGCCCCTGGCGGAAGTCTCACTGGCCGATTAGCGAGCAGGGGTCTCTGGGGGCAGCGCCCCTTGCAGGGGTCTCCGAGGTAGCGCCCTCGGAAGGAAAAACAATTTTTCCTTTCTCATTGAATGAGATTTCACATTCCGATTTCTAAATATTAATCAGATTAACGTTCGAACCCCTTAGTAACCATCGCCATGAAATTTTCATATTACAGATAATCTGCGTTCCCTTTTAATCATATTCATACAGATAACATATGATCATGGCCGATTAATACAAAAAATTCGCAAATATAGAACGACGGATAGCATGCTTACGATACCATATCATATTATAGCAGTCCAGTTTACAGACAATTTGCAAATAATCTGTTCTGATCAGACAACTAAGACGCACAGATTAAACCTAATTCAGGCAGTCTGAATGCTAAGTATTCTAAAATCATAATCATATGAACATGCTGATATACACCGTTTAAATTCATATATATATATATATATATATATATATATCATACATATATTCAACAATACGATTAACACAGATGAATCAATCTAATCGTTTAGCAAGTTGCTTTGATACCACTGTTAGGATTTGTGGACTTGTAAATGCGGAAAACATTTACAAATCCTTTCCGAGGACCCAAGTAAATAATTAAGAATATCTAAAAGTTTACAGAATTACCTCTGTTCGGCGTAATCGAGATCTTTCAATTCTGATTGTGCTGTTGTACGTGCAACTCGAACGTTCACCAGACGCTGCAGTGTGCAAACGTCCTCTATCGGATACACACAGCTGTTGGGATTCGTGGACTCCTAAACGCGGAAAACATCTACGAATCCCTCCCGAGGACCCAAGTAAACGATTAAGAAGATGTAAACGATTAAGAGTTACCTCTGGTTGCTTGTAATCGAAATCCTTCGATTACGGTTGCTGCTGTTGTACGTTCGACCCGAACAATCACCAGACGCTGCAGTATGCGAACGTCCTCTACGGATACACACCGCGAACTCACTCGATACCCGGGGAGTGCTAGCGCCTAGGGTTTGAGAGGTTTTTTTTTTCCTTTCTCTGGTAGAGAATGGCACGAATGTTCTCAACCGGGAAAAATTGGACTATCGAAAGACGGCTAAGGTTTTCTTAAAAAACCCTCGAACCTCTTAGAGTCCAACCCTAATCATATCTTATCATATTCTAATTTAAATTCAAATTAAATTAAAGCCGATATGATAAGATTACTGCCATTATCTCGGTAATTTAACTAATTATTTTACCGAGTCGATTCTTATAATCCGGATATCATCCAGATTCATCGAACTCGGTCACGAGAAAAATAACCTAACAAGTTCGCTTATTGTGTGACCCTATAGGTTCATTTAACACCGGTAGCGTGCCTAAATCGTATTTAAATGGCCCACAAGTTATAAGCGGTTTCTAGCAAAACATTATAACTATCCGAGGTTAAATGAAGATCGGTGATCTCTTTGAACCAAACCATAATTTTATATTTAGTCCATTTGTCACACGATATCCAGATTAAGCATAAGGCACGGAGCATGTCATCCTTATTAAGCTTAATCAATTATTTCTTGATTTCATAGTAGACTGTTCAAACAAATGATATCAATATCTTAGATTGATATATTTGAGCACGGCCATGCATTTTTAACAGTCTAACTTATCAAGGGGCCCATGGATATCTCTCCCATAATTGAGAGGGACAAATTCCTTCACAATCAATCATATTCCTCTCCTTGATTTATTTTATATCCAACAGTAGTCTAATTTATTATCTAGTTAAAGACAACTTTAGACAATGTCAAAATATAGAATTTATCAAGTAAGAAACTATGATGAATTTAGGTCGAAGGACTTTCAATATTATTATGGCTAGAAAGTACTTATGACATATTCCATGAAGTACTCTCACGAGTGGGTCATGTCCAATACAATGTTCTCTAACATTTATTTATGTCTTGACTCGATATCACAAATATCCATGGCCGATAAAACATAGCCATCAAGTCACAAACATACTAATCTTAATTTATTATTATTCCAATAATAATAATCGATCGAGAGACAGTTTTAGAATAGTCATTGTATTCATTGTAGGGTTTTACTATCAAGTCACGTACTTGATGACCAACAAAACAAAATTCACTATTCATGGAAAGGAAAGCCTCATATTATTATATAAAACATAATGACAATTGTATAAGTACAAATTGACTCTAGGGCATATCCCCAACAACAGCAAACTAACTCGTTACCCCGAGAGTGCTAGCACCTAGGGTTTGAGAGACTTATTTTTCTGGTTAATGGAGGTAGAATATTTTTAACAGAATGGGACTCTTGAAAAGACGGCTAGGGTTTTCTTAAAAACCCCTCTGAACCTCTTAGAGTCCAACTCTGATAATATCTTATCATATTTTAATTTAAATTCAAATTAAATTAAAACTGATATGATAAGATTCTGCCATTATCTCGGTAGTTTAACTAATTAATTTACTGAGTCAGATTCTTATAATCTGGACATCATCCAGATACATCGAATGTAGACATATTTCTAGATTCATTGTATTTGGTAAATTTTCTAGGTTCGATTAACTTAGACATATTTTCAGATTCATTGAATCTAGTTACTAGAAAAATAACCTAACAAGTTCACTTATTGTGTGACCCTATAGGTTCATTTAACACTGGCAGTGTTCCCAAATCATATTTAAATGTCCCACAAGTTATAAGCGATTTCTAACAAAATATTATAACTATTCAGGTTAAATAAAGATTAGTGATCTCTTTGAATCAAACCATAATTTTATATTTAGTCTTTTTGTCACACGATATCCAGATTAAGTATAAGGCATGGAGCATGTCATCCTTATTAAGCTTAATCAATTATTTCTTGATTTCATAGTAGACTGTTCAAACAAATGATATCAATATCTTAGATTAATATATTTGAGCACGACTATGCATTTTAACAGTCTAACTTATCAAGGAGCCCATGTATATCTCTCCCATAATTGAAAGGGATAAATTCCTTCACTATCAATCATATTCCTCTCCTTGATTTATTTTATATCCAATAGTAGTCTAATTTATTATCTGGTTAAAGATAACTTTAGACAATGTTAAAATATAGAATTTATCAAGTAGAAAACTATGATGAATTTAGGTTAAAAGACTTTTAATATCATTATGGTTAGAAAGTATTTATGACATATTCCATGAAGTACTCTTATAGTGGGCCACGTCCAATACAATATTCACTAACATTTATTAATGTTTTGACTTGATATCATAAATATCTATGATCAGTAAAACATAGCCATCAAGTCACAAAGATACTAATCTTAATTTATTATTGTTCCAATAATAATAATCGACCAGGGACAATTTTAGAATGGTCATTGTATTCATTGTAGGGTTTTACTATCAAATCACGTACTTGATAACCACAAAATAAAATGCACTATGAAAAGAAAAACCTCATATTATTATATAAAATATAACGATAATAGTATAAGTACAAATTGACTCTAGGGCATATCTCTAACAAATAGAACAAGCTCATTGAGGGTGCCATAAGTATAAAAAATATAGTCAATCATAGCAAAATGGCTTTGGTTTTGGCTAGCTCAATTCAGTAGGGAGAATACTTGGGCTCTGGTAGTATTTCGACTGTCCTGAGAAAGCATTCCAGAGGTCAATCTCATGAAAAGGTGAGCTTATCCGCCAGTCCTAATTGCTTCCACCACTTGAGGAAAGAATTCAACAACATTTAAGGAAAAAAATAAAATGAGAATTTTTCGTCCAAGAATCAAAATTTATTTAGTTATTTCTTTTTTTCTTGAAAAAGTTAAAAAAAAAAAACTATTTGGACTTGATGAAATTGTACCTGGATATCTTAGACAATTCCATTTGGTGCAGAGACTGGACTTTGTTGTAATCCAATTTAGCAAGCTCTAGAAGGTCTGGGTTATGGTCACTTTTGCCACCATATTCTTCAATAAACCTTCTGGCTTCTAGCCTTGCCATCCTCCGGTGCCTTGGAAGCTCCAAGGATTGAGAGATCTTCCTAGCGAGTGCTAGTGCTCAGCCAGGTAGGGACTTTTTCAAGTAGGCTTGGGTGAACTCTAAGGCTTGTAACAATATGTCTTCTCTATTTATGATAGGAATTGCCCTAAGCACGAAGGCCACTCAAAAAAAGACAAAAAGAAGTCCAAGCTACAACTCATGGCACATTGGGTGTGATCCATTTTCAAGAGGTTTCAACAGAAATTTAAGGCCAACCAAGCCAACAAACCAAGGGCCAAGAGATTAATGAAATAGTGGATAATATAAGGAACACCAAAAGGAGTACAAAAAAGGTAACAATCCTTGTGGAAGGCCAAGTAAACAAATGAACAATGATTAAAGGGCAAAAGGGCACATGAAGGAGTGCGACTGAAGGGAGCCTCAAATGAAAACAATCTTAGCCTATTTGGAAGATCAAAGGGACAACTAAGGCAACCTTAGAGGTCAAGAACAATGTTTGGGATACAAAACACCAAGGAGAGAATGGAAGAGGATCGAGAACGGACCATGCTGATGGTATACAAAGGATTTCAACCGGAAGCTATTCACGCAGAAACGTCGCCTAGCAATGCATACCCGGCGTTGGCCTGCGTAGCCCAACCAGGCATAGGCTGTGATCTGTAAAAACTCTTCAAAATTTGACGCAGGTACTGTTCCAATAGAACAGACCCGACACTGGCCCTAGCAGCCAGAATCAGCGCTGGCAGTGGACTGGTAAAGTCTCGAAATTTGTTCTAACTTTTTGTTTATGAGTACTATTTTTCTAGATTGGACCCGGCGCCATCCTTAAGAGGCATACTTGGTGCTGACCCTGTTCTGTAACTCGAACCCCTGACGCTTTTCAGCTATTTTGGGATCATTTTATAATATTTAAAAAGTAGTTTAGGTCAAGACATCTATATATATGCTCTTATAACTATTGTAGAAGAACCTTTTGGAAGGCATATGAAATTGTAAGAGTTTAAGGACTCTTTAAGAGCTTTGGAGAGGGTGATCCTTTTAGGTGATGTCTATTAAATATCAAGACTAAATCAAAAGATTTAGTCCCACATTTGATCTTGTCTCTAAATCTTAAAGGATAATCTTAATTTCATCTCTATTCTTATATGCTAGGTTACCTAGTATGTTTGATAGGATTGAGTTAGGTGTCTTCAAATTCCTTTCTTTAGTGTTCTAATATCTAGTTAGATTAGGGTATTAAGGTGTCTTTAAAGTAGGATAGATTCATATTATCACAAGAGTGTTAATTTCCTAGTATTTTGGTAGTCTTATGTATAAGTTTGTTAAGGTTCTTGTTTTAAGTTCAATCCACAAATTTGGTGCTATCCAAGATTATATCAAGTGGTATTAGAGCTTACATTTTGTTGATTTTAATGAACCAATTTTCTTTGGGCTAAGGTACAATCTTTTACAAGATCTATTGATTTTCAAAATTTCGTCATTTTTTTATTTCTATTTTTGGATGTAAAAAACTTGAAATGTGCCATAGAAATGTTGTGAATTTGACCCCATATGGTATATTTATGTTTGAGGAGTCATTTGATGTAAAGATTTGTTGATTTGGGGCCAAGACTAAGATGAAATTTGCTATACAAAATTGAGCTATAAGATTGCACTCAATGTGTTTGATATATTGTCCCAATGAATTGTGATTGCTCGTATTTGACTACCAAAGCTTCCATTCATGAAGTATGATGCATAATTTATTTAGTAAAGAGTATTTAAGTGATTGTTAATTGCTAAATTGTGATTGAGGTTGTGATAGTATCACTTAGTGTAACAACTCTTTGAATTCCATGCATCTTCCTTATTGCACACCAAGTGTTTGATAAATTACCTTTAAGTCACATTTCTTTCTTATTCCTTGGAATTTAGTTGACTTGATTAGTAGAACTAAATCTTTTGAAGTAGAAAAGAGTTGGGAAGAACTTAAATATGGAATTGAGAGTTTGAAAAAAAGGCAAGAGGGAGAGCACATTGTGATCAAAGCCAAGAAGAGTGTAAACACGAGTGAAGAGTGACCACTAAAAATTGAGTGTAAACACGTGAGGGAGTGAAGTGAGGAGAAATTTTTCTTGTGTTTTCTACTTCAATTTTGTGAGTAATTCTCTTGAAAGAAAATTCACAATAGCTAGTTGAAGTGAAAGTGAAAGGTATGACTATGATGAGGAGTCTTACTATAGTGAGAATAGTTATGGGGAATATAATGAATATGAACAAGAATATGAAGAGGATGATTATGAGAGCATAGGATATTTGGATGAACATGATGAGGGGCCAAGTACAAGTGGAAGGGAATATGATAGTTATGAAGGAGACCTAAGAGAAAGTGATCAAGAATGTGAGAACTTGAGACCTATGAAAGATTAGAGTAGGGGCAGTGAAAACAATGGAGAATCTTATTCGAGTGGGGAATGATATGGTAGTTTTGAGGAACAAAATTGGGAATATGAAAAAGAAGTTCATGGAAGTGAGGAATATTGAAATGAGGAAATTTATGTGGAAGGAGTACAAAAAATAACAAAGCATGGGGTGCAAAAGAACTTGAGAAAGCGTGAGTGCAAAATGTACGGGAGTTTTGAGCACACTTCCTATTATTGTTCAAAAAGAGTTGAACAAAAAAGGAGGAATATAGTGCATAAGACACCGAAAGAAGAGGTGCATGAAGGAAAAAAGTTATAATTGTTACAATAGTAGGAGTGATGGCCATTATTAGTACAGGTGCCCAAGTTTGCCACAACAAAGGAGAAGGAAGAATTGTAAGGAAAAAGGGAGAATCTCAAGCCTCTATAAGCATGGTGCAACAAAAGAGTAGTAAATGATTGGCTTGTGAGATTTGCTGTAGTACAAGGCGCACAAAAGTTGATTGTCCAAATAAAATGGAATATGAAAGATTTTATGAGGTGCACAATTGCGAATGAGAGAGACAAATTGAGAAGTAAAAAGCTAGATTTGAGACCAAAGTGGCCAAGAAAGATGTTGTAGATGTTGAGGAGTAAGAAGTTAAGAAAAAGTTGAGAAGGTTGAATAAAAAGTGATGATGAGAGTAGACGAAGATAAATTACATGGCTTTGAGACAGAGGGGAAGCCAGAAACTGAGGCCAAGTGCCAAGGAATACTCGATCAAAATGAAGAAGTAGTGCACGAAGAAGTTGAGAAAAATGATAATGAGATTGATGAGGAGCTTAGTGATGAAGAAGAAGAAGATGTGGAACCATTGAATTAAACAAATAGGGAGACTAAGGAATTTTACAACATTCTATTCTTTCTAGAGGATGAGTCAAACCCATTGGGAGTGTTAGAGGAGAATGAGCAAGATGAAGTTGAGTAAAATAGATTAGAATTTGTGAAAAGCAAATGCATTCAAAGAATGAGATAGAGGGGAAGCAAATGCGTGCTGTGGATGAAGGTTCCCAAAGTACTTCAAGTACTCATGAAGTGGGAGAAATCTCACATCCACAAGGAGAGAAAAAGAGGAGTTGGCTAGAGGTGGCATAAAAGTAAATGAAAATGAGTGAAACTAGTAAGAATGAAGAATCTAGTTCAACTTCACAAAATGACACCAAATCTAGTGAAGGAAATATAGTGGATGGAAGAGATGGGGATATACTTGGGAAACCATGTGCATTGATTGGAGTAGCAATGGAAGTTGAAAATGCTTGTGAGGGTGTGGAAAAAGGAAAAAATTCACAAAGAGAGAATATATTTTTTTCAAGGTATCTAATCAAGCAAAAACTATGTAGTGTTCTCATTGATGGAGGAAGTTGTCAAAATGTTATTAGTAATACATTAGTGGAGGAGTTAGGAATAGAAACCTTGAAGCACTCTAGACCTTATAAGTTACAATGGTTGAACAATTATGAAGAGGTGAAGGTGAACAAACAAGCTAAGGTTGCCATTGATATTGGGAAGTATAAAGATGAAGTGATTTGTGATGTATTTCCCATGCATGCAGGGCATATTTTATTGGGAAGATCTTGGATGTTTGATAGAGATATGATCCATGAAGGAAAGAGAAACACTAATTCTTTGACGAAAGATGGAAATAAAATCAATTTACTTCCCTTATTCCCTAGTGAGGTTTGAGTGATAAAAATACCTTGAGGAAAAAGGAAAAGGAAAGGAGAGGGGGGAAGGAGAGAAAAAAGAAGATGAGTGAGAAAAGAAATGAGAAGAAACAAGATAGGGAAGAACAAAAGAAGGGGGAACAAGAGGTTGATGTGAGAGAAGAAAGAGAGATAAAAATTGAAGAAATAAAGGAAGACGGGGATGAAAGGATGGTAACCACCTCAAGTTGGAGAGAAAAAGAAAAGAGAGACAAACAAGAAGACAAAAAAAGAAAAGAGAGAGGAGGTAAAATGAGGGTAGTGAAAAGAGAAAATATAGACAATAATGAGGTATAAAGCCATGACATTTTGCTTTCATAAAAACTCCTTTGTTTGAATTCTTGTATAGGTTTTGATTCGAGGACAAATCCTTTCCAAGAAAGGGAAAATGATAGGAATTGCCCCAAACACGAAGGCCACTTAAAAGAAGACAAAGAGAAGTCCAAGCCATAACTTATGGCACATTGGGTGAGATCCATTTTCAAGAGGTTTCAATAGGAATTTAAAGATAATCAAGCCAATAAACCAAGGTCCAAGAGATTAATGAAAGAGTGAATAATAAAAAGAAGGCCACAAGGAATATAAAGAAGCAACAATCCTTGTGGAAGGTCAAGCAAACAAATAAACAAGGATTAAAAGGCAAAAAGGTACATGAAGGAATGCGACTGAAGGGAGTCTCAAAGGGAAACAAGCTTGGCATCAAGACTATTTGGAAGATCAAGGGGACAACTAAGGACCCCTTAAAGGTCAAGAACAATGTTTGGGATGCAAAACATCAAGGAGAAAATGGAAGAGGATTGAGAACTGACCATGCTGCTAGTGTACAAAGAATTTCAACCGAAAGCTGTTTGCGTAGAAATGTCGCCTAGAGTGCGTACCTAGCGTCGGCCCGAGTAGCCCGACCAGGCGCCGACTGTGATCTGTAAAAACTCTTCAAAATTTGATGCAGGTACTGTTCCAACAGAACAGACCCAGTGTCGGCCCCAACAGCCAGAATTGGCTCCAGCTATGGATTGGTAAAGTCCCGAAGTTTGTTCCAACTTTTTGCGTACGAGTACTGTTTTTTCATATTAGACCCGGTGCCACCCCCAGGAGGCATACCCGGCGCCGGCCTTGTTCTGTAACCCGAATCCCTGACGTTTTTTAGCTATTTTGGGGTCATTTTATAATATTTAAAAAGTAGTTTAGGTCAAGACATCTATATATAGGCTCTTATTATAACTATTGTAAAAGAATCTTTTGGAAGGCATATGAAATTGTGAGAGTTCAAGAACTCTTTGAGAGCTTTGGAGAGGGTGATCCTCTTGGGTGATATCCATTAAACATCAAGATCAAATCAAAGGATTTAGTCATACTTTTGATTTTGTCTCTAAATCTTAGGAATAATCTCAACTTCACCACTATTCTTATATGTTAGGTTGTCTAGTGTGTTTGATAGGATTGAATTAGGTGCCTTCAAATTTCTTTCCTTGGTGTTCTAATCTCTAATTAGATTAGAGTGTTAAGGTGTCTTTGAAGTAGGATAGATTCACATTATCACAAGAATGTTAATTTCCTAACATTTTGGTATTCTTGTGTGTGAGTTTGTTAGGGTTCTTATTTTGAGTTCAATCCACAAGTTTGGTGCTTTCTAAGATCATATCAATTTGAGCCCAAGTATGATGCTTCATACAAGCTCAACATGGCTAATGTGTCTTCCTTCAGTGACTCCTTAAACTTTCCGTTGTTGTCCATGAATTTTTGAAAAATATCTGTTATTTGTGGATCGAAAAATGTACGATAATATGAAATCAATTGGCCAAAACAAAATCCATGAGCACATAACATTGCTATAAAAATAATTGTGATAAATAAGGTCTATACCAGGACTAATCTTATGCCCATTGTGCCGAAGCAATCGGAAACGTAGTGCAGCAGTGAGGAGATCTTCATCAGATTGGTCATTTGAAATTCCTCCCATCAAGGAACTAATATCCTCTTCGAAATCATATGCTAATCCCGGTCTCTCAAGTGTATCTATCATCTTCAAGGCCTTTAATGGTTCTGCAGTTGTTTGCAGTTCTCTTCTTGTTCTTTCCAATGATTCCCTCCTCTTGGTGCTGTCATCAACTTCATGAGGAAGCACCTACACATCCACCCAGCAGAAACAAACACAAAATCAAGAAAAAGAAAAACAAACTACGATTCATGAACATTATTGCACCTAATCTTTTTAAAAAAAAAAAAAAAACCCATGCATTAATACAAAATTTTAAGGCATAGCCTCTCAAAATCGAATTCATGACAGGAGGAAAGACTAGAATATTGAAAGGGCTACTAACCAGCGGCTGGCGCAAAAACCTGAGGAGGAGGACTCATTGTCTGTAATCAATGGAGTTGCTATAGGCTGAAACATAGGTAATGGCATGCACATGCAAATATATGAAGTTTTAGCTATGGACTGCCGTGTTAACCACGATTGAATTGGCCTTGGAACTCCATGAAAGCAGTAAATAGCTGGCCAAGATTGCGAAGATCGTGCTAGTGAAGTAAGGTTCGTTGTAGCAGCCATATTTAATATTCCCAGTGAATGGTTGATGATATATAGATTCATAGTGGCCTGTATTCACCAAAAAAGGAAAAAAAAAAAAAAGATTGATAGCGGCAATTGAAGAATTAAAAAAAGAGTGCGCATGCTTCACAGGTAGGGGTGGGAATCGTGTCATGTCCATATTGGCGGGTTCTATCAACCTCGGATCGTTACATAAAACATGTCAATTCGAACACGACACGATTAAAATAAATATGTCTAATTTTGTAATACGAATACAACACGAAAGTAAGTTGGTTGATACAATACGACATGATTAGATACAAAAATTAGATAGATAATTATTAAATCCGCCAACCTGAATGTCTACTAAATCTACCGACTTGAATACCTATTAAACTCACCAATATGTCCACCCATTACAAAAAAAATTTAAAAATATAAATCGAACCATTTCCTAGTCATAAGTAATAGGCTCCATTCTTTCAGCTAAGCTGTCACTTGTAGGGGTATTTGTGTCCAAAAAAAATAAAAATAAAAAATAAAAAATGCCAACTTTGATAATTAATTTATTTAGACTTTAAACATATTAGTTTTTTTTCTTTATATTCTTTAAATACATTATCCTTGTATATGTTTTCTTTTTTCAAAAGTACTTTAACTTAATATTAGTTTGATATGATTTTTTTTACAATTTTTCTCTTATGATACTTTTAAAATAATATATTTAAATTAAGTTTAAGTAAATCAATTATCAAAATTGCCAATCTTGCATCTCCATCTCCTATCTTTACACACTCAACTTTATCTATATCCATTCTATGCTTATACTTTCCCTCATATCCCCATGATAATGATTTTGAATTAATAAATCTTGTATTACACAATTTAAATACATTTATAAAATTAAGTTGCTTACTTTAAAAATTCTCACTAAAGACATTAATTGATTTTAATTTTTATATATGCATTAAGTATATCAAGATTTTTTTTTTTTTTTGGAAGAGATTTGAATATTATAATATAACAAAAGTTAAGAGAAAAAAATTATAGATATGTATTCGTAAGTATTAAATGTTGTGACTCCTTAATTTAACGTGTCTACTTAAATTGCTATTTAGTTCAAACCAAAATTGTAATTGAATTAAAAAATGTAATTTTAATAATTTTTATTTATCAATAACTACTTTATACTCATAAAATATCATGTTTTCTCTGTTAACTTCATATTAAATTTATATATTTTTATTTTTATTAAAATAAATACTTATGAAAAAAGTACAATATAAGTCCAATTGGATTTAATATATATATATATATATATATATATATATAAAATTTAAATTTTCATTTGGAGATAATAGTGAAGTAAGAGCCAAGTGTCCAAAGCCAATTATGATCCTTTTTATGGAAACATTTGAACATATTATTTTAAAAGTATCATAAGAAAAAAATTTAAAAAAATATTAAAATAATATTAAGTTAAAGTAAATTTAAAAAGAGGGGAAAAAAAGAATATAAGGGTAATATGTTTAAAGAATATAAAGAAAAAATCTAATATGTTTAAAGTCTAAGTAAATCAATTGTCATAGTTGAAAAAATTTAGGTGTCATTAATGTTAATTTTACTACTATGCCATTGTATTAAATAGTTTTGAAAAATGAAAGTGTAATAACTTTAAAGAGAGAGTTGAGCAAACAAAGAAAGAAAACAGTTGTAGAGAACATTAAATTCAAGAGTATTTTTGAAATGTATAAACAAAGTTGTATGAATTTAAGAGACTAACTAATTTTTCTTAAACTATGTGAAATAGTTAACTGTGATAGATAAATAGGGACAGAGGGAGTAATTCTTATATTCCTATTTGGTTCATCAAGATATGCTTAATACTCCCTCTATCCACAAATAATTGGTCTAATTTTCTTTTTGATTTGTCCAAAAATAACTATCCACTTTCTAAATATAGGTTATATTTAATTTTTTTTTCCATTTTACCCTTAGCACAACTTTCTATGAATTAATTAGTATTACAATTATCCATACTGAAATTATTTTAACTAATAATGAAATCATGTTATCTTATAAAAATAGTCAAAAGTGTAATTTAATGAGGTAATATAGGTGAAAAGAACACTCTAAAACAAAGAGTCCAAAATCTGGTGGGAGGAAAAGAAGATTCTAAAACAGATAGTAGGAAGAGAGAGACAAAGGACATAGGCGAGAAGAGAGAGATAGACGTAATTATTAGAGTGATATAATTAAAGAAGTTGTGAGATTCAATTTAATGAGGTGAGAAAGATAATAAAAATGCTCTAAAGAGTATAATGGACACTTTAATCATTTTATTATAAAATTTTACAATTCCTTAATATGTATAGTTTGCATAGTTTTACCACGGATTTGCCACAAATATTTTATTTAGAAATACTTTTCGTGGCAAATTTGTTAAAATCTATTGCGAATTTGCCACAGAAGCAATGCTAAACAAGTTGTCCGTAGAAAATCCGTGACAGATTGCCACAGATTTTCCACGAGAAGTATTTCTAAATAAAGTATCCGTGGCAAATCCGTGACAATCTGCCACGAATTTGCCACGGAAGCAATGTTAAACAAGCTATCCATGGCAAATCCGTGGTAGATTGCCATGGACACTTCATTTAAAAATTTGTTCCGTGGTAAATTGTTATGGATTTGTCACGGATTATTAAAAATTAAAAATTTTTGAATTGTGGATCACAACCCTCTTCAATGGCAATTTATTATAGTTAATTGCACTGATAGTTCCAATGGATTTTGTTGTCAAAAAAAATTTATATCATATCTTTAAATTTTTTATTTTAATACACACATATATTTCTGCACACAAAAATTTTACATTCTATTTTAAATTTGTATCAATTCTTTTTCAAGAATAAATAAGTTAGAGATAAAAAAAAATAAAATGTTTATAAACATTTGGCCATTTTAATCAAAATGTATGGAATAAAAATAAAAACAATAAAAATTAGAATAAAAAAGAAAAAATAAATCCTGGCAAATCTCTCGCAATTTGCTAGGGATCTGCCATGGACTAACACAATCCGTGACAATTTGCCACGGAAAATAATTAATGAATTTTTTTAATTATTTTTATCACTATTTTACCTGCCATAATTTTTTTTATATTCTAAATGGTAATATAGTTAATTGCACTAATATTTCCAAAGGCTTTTGTTGTAAAAAGAAAAAATTATATAATATCTTTAAAATTTTTTATTTTAATACACATATATATTTCTACACACAAAATATTATATTCTATTTTAAATTCTTATAAATTCTTTTTCAAGAATAAATAAGTTAGAGATAAAAAATAAAATATTTATAAAACATTTAATCATTTTAATCAAAATGTATGGAATAAAAATAAATATAATAAAAATTAGAATAAAAAAATAAATCCATGGCAAATCCCTAGCAATTTGCTAGGGATTTGCCACGGACTAACATAATCCGTGTCAAATGCGTGATTTACCATAGATTTGCTACGGAAAATAATTAATGAAATTTTCTTATTATTTTGTCACAATTTAACCAAGTTAACCTAACATAATTTTTTTATATTCTAGATGGTAATATAGTTAATTGCACTGATATTTTCAATGGCTTTTGTTGTCAAAATAAAAATAGAAAGATGGAAGGAAATGAAATATTTTAACCATAAGTAAGAAAGAAAATTGTTCAAATCAACTAAAGGTAATATTAGGAATTTTAAGGTATGGAACAAATATTAATACAAAATAATATAATAAAAAAATAATAAAAAAAGAAAAAATAAATCCATGGCAAATCCTTAATAGATTGCCACGGATTTGTCATGGAATTAATAGGAATCAATAATTGTACAAATTGCCACGGACATTTTCCATCGCAAATCGGTGGCTAATTTTTCATCTATCTTTTTTTTGCTACAGATCTACGAAGGAACATCTTTGGATCGCTAGTTGCTACAATATCCGTGGCATGTCCGTGACAAATAGCTATGGATTTGCTATAGTTATATTGCCATGGCAATTTGCTATGTGTTGTCTTCTTTCGTGGGAAATCCATGGCAGATTGCCACGGAATTTTTTCCGTAGCAAATTTCCATAGTAGATTAACAATTTTCTTGTAGTGGATCTATTTGCACAAAATGGTGATAAACGACAAAATTGTGGGGGTAAAATTATGAATAGTAAATCCTCTAACTTATAATGAGAGGTTGTTGGTTTATAGAAGCTATAAGCTTCAGTAATAACTCTGTCTGTTATATTTTATTATTCTGTATTTGCTTCATAGTTTAGAAGACACCAAACTTAAAACTTTTATATGTAAATGTAGTCAAGCATTACTTTGTCCTCTTTCTTTATCGGACCCTTTTGAAATATGTGAGGGATTGTTAGAAATATTATTGTATTTCAAAAGGACATCAATCCCATATTGAATGTTTAAGGAAGTTCTAAACACAATATACTATATAATAAAGAATTAGGCTAGTAAACATCTAGAAGAGATGGGGGTCTCGCTCGCACGAGTTGTGCCAATCTAAATGTTAAATGGTGGATTTTCCCCCTTGCACATAAGATATACGCACATCTAGGTTGGGGTCCTATTTTGTATCCCTTTAATTTTCTTTTCTTAATTCTATTTGATTCAGTAGGTATGTCTGATGTGTATTTTTTAGTGTAAAAACATTACCAACAAAGTCCACAATCAATCAAACTTTAATTAAAATGCTAACAACTAAAACAACACATACGGGCAAGTATACCCATCATATTGTATAGGGAATAGCAAGTATTGGATCTATAGGAACTTAGGCTCCTACCTTACTTTACCCAAATCTTTATTATTTAGCCAATAAAACAAAGGAATATAGTGGTAAATAAAACACTAACCTAATATACTAGAGAAAATTAAGTCACACTAGAGCAGTCCACAATCAATGTCAAGTAATCCCCGGCAACGACGCTAAAAACTTGATGCATATTTTTTAGTGTAGAAAATATTACAAACAAATTTCACAATCAATCAAACTTTAATTAAAATGCTAACCACTAAAAACACAAATACAGGCAAGTATACCCATCATATAGTATAGGAAATAGCAAGTATCGAATCTACGAGAAGTAGGCTCCCATCTTATTTTACTTAAATCTTTATTGTTTAGCCAATAGAATAGAGAAATATAAGTAAATAACCTCCTAATTAATATACTAGATAAAATCAAGTAACAAAAGAAAAGTCATAAGGATAATCAAGGAGTGAGAATAAGGAGAAAAGAAATGCAAATAGATAGAAATCCTTGAATACACAATAATAATTTACTAGAAATTCTTTCAATTAATTATTATCTTAGTATCATGAAGAAATTAAAATAGACTCACTTCGTTTGCAATTTATGGAATCACTATCTTCTAGTTAAATTAGTGAACATATTCTGTCTCAACTAATTTACCGAAAAGATGCATTAAAATCAATCCTCACACAAATCCCTATATTCTAGGTGATTTAAAGTATAAAATTAGCAAATAACTCTAAATTCTAGCAACCATCAACTAATATTTGATTACCCAAGTTCTTGACAATTAACCCCTTTTGCAAGCAAGTTAAGAGATAAAAAATATATAATTAATTAAATTGAAACACTATTAACCTCTTTTGCAAGCAAATTAACAAGAAGAATCAATCAATCAATTTCTCAATTAAAGCAAGGAATCAAATACCAAGAACAATAATCAATTGATTAAAGGATTAAAATTAATACAAAATCATGAATCCAAAAATATTCTCCAAATACAATTAACATAATTAAAACTTAAATTGTCAATAACTTACAAAGAAGAGAAAAAGAAACCACTCATAGATAAGTAAGCCTTCTTCTTCTTCTTCCTTGAAACCTTCTTGAGCAACCTCCTCTTCTTTCTCCAAGAATTCTCCTTGATCCTCCTAAATCTTGGTATATCTCTAAGAGTTCTATAAAATATTAGAATGAAAACTCAAGAACTAGAACTCCCTTGTACAATATTATTCTCTTGTATTTATATGAGTTTAGGTTGCCAAAAAGTGCCTACACGAGTCCTTTTCTGTAGTTGAAAGAGTTCCCAAAAGAATCTAACTGAAATTGCCAAAATTTGCTTGGAAAAGAAAACCCGTCGCCTTAAATCGGTGCACGGCCAACGATTTTGCTTCGTTTGTCATCACATTCTGCATAAAATCATCAAAATATATTTTCAAAGGTAAAATATCAAATAGGGAGGAATTTGACTAATTATTATATCAAAAGTATCACAAAATAGTCTCAAATAACTAGAAAAATAGAGGTGAATGTATACTCTATCACATTCCTCCACACTTAAGCTTTGCTTATCCTCAAGAAAATAAGAATTAGAACACTAAGCAAATGGTTTAAGACAAAACAATTCTTCAATTTATCCTTAGCAAATTCATCCATAATAAAGGAATAATCTTCTTCCAACCTCAAACACAAACTTGTCATTCATTCAATCATTTTAAAACCTTTCAAACTCATGTATTAAACCTAATAATCTCAAAGCCATCAAAATTAAGTTAAACAATCTCATATCTCGTACAAAAAAAAAAAATTATACCATCACTTAAGCAAAACATAGACAACACAAATCATATAAGTTAAGCCATTTAATCCAATTCTAGCATTATGAACTCAAATTTATATGACTCAAGTTAATGAAATAAGGAAAACATTCCACTCTTTTATTTTTTTCAATGACATAGGGAATTGATAGCCTCAAATGAATAAAATTTTCTTCACGCACTGTATTGGGCCCCTTATAGTCATTATTGTTTTTCAACAATTTCTTTTTCTTTCTTGCCTTTTTGCCTTCGGGATAGCCTCAAGATAGTGCACTGAACAATACTTGTTACTTCTCTACATATTAATCCCCTTTTTAGCAAAAGAAAAATGAGAGCATTTTTTCAACTCAATTCTTTTTTAGCTCATATAACAATGATTTTTTATTTTCACTTATTGTTTTTCCATTTCCTCACATTCCTTATTCATAACTTAAACTCACACAAATTATAAATTCATAAAACAAGAATTAATCAAGAACTCTTTCCATATTTCATCATATCATCCACATTCAAATTTAAAGAATAAAACAAAACTCAAATACCAAATATAACCAAGGTTAACTTAAATTCTCAAGACTTAGCATAATCCAACTTAATACACAAGTTTACCTTTTAAATAAAAATCCAATCATAATGAATGACAAATCTATACCCAAAGTTAAAAAGAAAATCATAACTTTATTATAGGCAAATAAGGTTTATTTAACTCCACAATTTCCAAATTTGTCAAATTTTTAAAAATTTCAAGGAAATTAAAACAATTTTTTTTTTCAAATTATAAATTTTTTCCAAAGTAACTCAATATTAAGAAAACACCAAGATGATTGATAAAAACTTGAACAAAGAATATCACCAAACCTCTCCCCCACACTTAAATTGGATAATGTTCTCATTGGTAAAAAATTAACATATTAAAGCATATCCAAATGGACTAAAAAAAAATTTAAAAAATAAAGAAGGTAGAAGGTTAAGCAATACTCCCCAAGTGCATGAAGCTTCCACTGAATATTAAAACTTGGAGAAGAATAGAAGAGCTTGAGAAAGCCACTTACTCCACTAAAAGCTAGTTGTCAGGGAGAGGACTCAGAATTCCCTTAACTACCACCACGCTTCGGTGTGCAACTTTAACACACACCAGTGGGCTTCGTTGAGCCCGTTGGCACTTGGCGAGAATCGAACCCGAATCTTGTAGGTAAGGAAGGCTCTGATACCAACTTTTAAAACAACAAAAGACAACAAAAAGGATTCAAGTTTTGCGGAATGTTTTGACTGAAGGGTGTGTCTAAAGTGAAACAAGCATCAGTTTATATATTGAGCTAAACTTGACTCTTCTAAAAAAGAAAAGCCAAATGACACTTTGAAAAAGCAAAAGATAAATGACTCTTTGGAAAAGTAAAGGCTAAATGACTCTTTGGAAAAGCAAAGCTAAATGACTTTTTAGAAAAGCAGTGGGACATCATGCTTTCTGACAAGTTCTTATTTAAAGTGGTGGGACAATAATTCCACCTACTTTCTTCTAAAAGACGCATCTCATCAGTTTTTCTCTGACATAAAGCCAAAGTAATAATAAAGTGAGATTCACAAATTCATAGATTCAAACTATTCTTGACAGCTATTCTGTCACTAAGCCTCCATCATATTATCAATATTTCCATCCTCATCTTCAATTCTGTCTTCTCCATCAAAAGGAGGGGGGGAGGGGGTCATATTCATCATGCATTATTTCACCTAGCACTGTACAACATGTTCGAATTCTGATTAGTCGATAAAACTCTGTGAGTTCAGGGTCACTGTTGAACAGGCTTTGATAAGGAACATAGATTAGACCAGGATAGATAATATCTATAAAAATCTTCATATTTTTAGATTCAGCTAAAAGTTTATGATATATTCCAAAAGAATATTCTGCCACATGAGTAAGACTTGCTACCCGATAGTTGAAAATCTAATCCACAATAGAAATTTCTTTATTGGGAATGATAATTAAATTCCTATGCTTATAAATAGGATTTGGTCTTAGTCATGGGAAAGTAGAGATCAAGACATCAGTTCTATAGTCATCTGGGTAATGTAGGTCATATAAAGGAGGTATAGCATGTAAGACTATCCTAAGATAACCATCTCTGAAGAGATCTGCATCCTTCATTCGATCATATATAGATATATGACAACTGTCGGCTGGGGTTCATTGTCCTGTTTTTGTGATACTTATTTTCTGGAATATATAGTTTAAACAGCATCCCATGTTCCATTAGTTTGCTAACAAATAACTCTAATCCTAATACATTCTTGTCCACCCATTTCTATAAATTGACAACTGCTCTGATATATGTGAAACTCTTTGTCATATCACTACAGGTATGACTGATGATGTTGAAGCTTAATCCTTTGTATTACTGGAGGGGTCTTTCACAAATAGTTGTAAACATTTTCTGAATTCCCAATTGTTCAGCAATCTTTTCAGCCAACACACACTAGTACACTTGGAGCTTAACTTCATGGATTTTACTGGGAAATTTCTCCTATCTGTCCTCTTTTTGCTTTAAATCTTCTTCCATAAAAGTCTTCATTTTATTCATCAAGTCTGAGAATTCTTCATTCATTTTTTCTTTTCCTTGCAGACTTACTTTCAACATCTGGAGTTGTTTTTCAATGTCAACAACAGTTTGAGGTGTTTGGGGTTTAAGAATGATTTCTGAAGGATCTGAAGAAATAGGCTTAGTTATTTAGGCCTTAAGGTGATGGATTTCTTGGGCTTTCATATCCAAAGTACTATTCAGGAAATGAAAATGTCCTGATAATGCTTTGAGTATATCAACATACTGTTTGTGGTTACAATATTTCCACAGATTATCTAAAAGAGTTTGTTGTTCAAAGATAACAGGGAAATCAGATGCAAATTTTGGAGGTAAGACCTTCAAAAAATAAGGTCTAAATCGAATTTCAGAGACCTGTGCTAAACTTGATGATCCGACTTCCATCTGCAAAAGTTAAACAACATTCTGTATTTAGATATTTAAAGATCTACTATCTTTATGGTCAGTTAAGCCATAAGTTATACTTGGGCTATAATAATTTAATATGGTATCCAAAATAGTTATTGAATACTGTACGATAACTATTTCAGGGTTATTCCCTGACTAGATATAGATTATTGGGTTAAGCCCAATCTACATTTTTAAACTATGGGCCTGATGACCAGTCTGCTGAGTTGATCAACCCAAAAGTTTTGATTAGCACGGATGTGCTCTATCACAACCTTGAATCCATTTCCAATAAGAAAATCTACAAAACCAAGCCATCTGTTAACAAATAATTTAGAATGAGACATCTTATTGTAAAAAGATACTATGGATTTACAATCTAATCTTAATGTAAATTCTCATGTAGGGTTTCACAGGTAAACAGAGAATTTTTTTAAAACAAATATGCAGGCTAGAATTTCAGCATCTATATTAGTTACCTTACTTTTATACAGACCACTACAATAGATACTTATTTTTTCACTATTACGTTTATTCTCTTTAAAAGGTTTCTATTTTTAAACCCCTCCCCATCCATCCAAACTTCCATCTACTACTATCATGTATGCATATGGGGGTTGCAATTCTAAAGGTGGTAATATCCTAATTGCTTCTTTTATTTTATGAACTAATTTTCGATCTTGGTCATTAAACTTTCTTTGACCATAGGACCCAGTTTTGGCATAAAGTGGTCCTCCTAGTTTTCCAAAATTAGGAATATAAGTCCTACAATAGTTTAACAAGACTAAGAAGGATTGAAGGGATTTTAAATTAGTAAAATCCACTTCTTTTTCTAAGATTGTTTTGGTAATGTGATCCATTAACTTAATTTATCCTTTGCCAATTATAAATCCTAAGAATTCTATTTGATACTTACGTAAAGACATTTTTTTTTTTTTTTGAAAGTATAAGACCATGTTGAATACATAAATCAAAAATTTCTTTTAAATGACTTATGTGTTCTTTTCTACTTTTACTAAATATTAGTATGCCATCTATATAACATACTATGAAGTGAATATTTTTGAAGATATTGTCCATTTTTCTTTGAAAAAAAGATGGTGCATTTTTTAATCCAAATGGCAGTACTAACCACTCATAATGACCATTAGGAACTATGAATATTGTCCAAGGGATACTATCTTCATACATAGCTATTTGCCAGAATCCTGACTTAAGATTAAACTTTGAGTAAATAAAACTATCATTTACTCTTAGTATCAAGAGTTCTTTATCAAGAATAATATAACTATCTTCAACTGTATTATCATTCAATCTTTTATAGTTATATATCATTCTACTTTTACCCCTAACAATTTCACTGTGTTTCCTGACTATGAAGGCAGGAGTTCTATGTGGACTATAACTATTTCTAATTATTCTTAATTCCAACAATTCTTTAGTATATATGTTGGCTTCTTCTAAATCTTTAGGATTATATTTCATAGGAGTATCTTTGATTATTATTTCAGGGTTTATTATTTCTAATTTGCAGAGTATTTTATTCTTCTACCAATGTTCTAGAGGGTTTTCTCCTATGATTTTAATTTTTTCTAATTGTTTTAACAGGGTTTCTATATCCTGTTTTTCATTAGCTAGTTCTCCTAGATTAAAATTTACTTCATTTGAATAATTTAATTCTAAAAAATCAAATTGTTCAAATGTTTCTACTTCAGGCATTTTATTTCAACCATATTTTCCTGTACTATTTTTTATGGTTGAGATATATGAGAGGCAAGATTAAGTTCTCTACTTAAAGGAGAGCTTAGTATTGCATCTACTTTCTTAAAAAAGGTTACCCTATTACCTTCCACTATTATTCCACCACGGAGATTTTTGATGAAATTCATACCTATAATTAATTGGTGATACCCATGTTGTTGGTAAGAAGTATTTTTCACTATTAAACTTAATAGTGCAATCTACCAATATTTCATCTATTCTTCTAGTATTTCCTATTGTATCTATTACAGTGGAGCCTGTTTATGATTTTGTAAGAAATTTATCAGGTACTAAATTTTTATGAATATGACACATAGTAGCACTAGTATCAATTATTCCTGATATGTTATGGTGTGTTTATCAGGGAATTCTATGATACAAACAGTATTGACCAAATTATTTGTCCTATATCTTCCTAATGTTAGATTTTGCTCATCTTTACAGGGTTCAAGAATGTTTTCAAGACTATTTTGTTCTTCTATAATGATTCCCTTTTGCTTACTATCTTTTTTAGTTTTACATATACAATTTCGAAGACTTTCTTCTAAATTGTCTATGTATTTCTGCATTATTCCTATTATTTTAAGATGTAAATTTACATGTGTTTTTAAACTTATATCTTGAACTTCTTCTCCCTTAATTTCTATCTTTTGGGGCATATCATAACCTAGGTGTTGATTTGCACAAAATCTATAGATTGCTATACTACAGGTTGTGCAAATAAGTTGTATATTTCTCAATTAGGAATTTTAATCAAATTTCACACCTATCTTTAAATTTTGTGAAATCTTGCCAATTATGATTACATTTTTTATATTTATTGAGCTCTAGATTATATTTACTTTTTAGAAAAATGGGATTATTATCTAGGTTCTAATCTTCATTCGTGTTTAATAAATTAAGGTCTTTAAAGTCCTTAAGTTTATCTAACATGTCAAATATGCTACAATAACTCATGATATCACTATCATTATTAGCTTCATCATCTCCTAATGACACAATATCATATTCTGGTTCTATATCTAAAGTTCGATAGGTATTTAACCTTTCCTTATTTACTTTTTTATTTTTTCACTCATATGCAAAGTGTCCTATTTCCCCACTTATAAAACATTTACATTTTTTAGGAGGTTTATTCGTTTTAAACTTCCTAATTTGATTTTTCTTGGGGGTTTTCCTTTTTGATAATACCTACTTCTTTTTAACTTCCTTGTCTTTTTTGGTTTTCCTGAATCAAAAGACTGTAAAGTTATTATCCTTTTGTAGTAATTGTAATTTTTTATCTGCTTATCTATTTGATATTGCATACATTGTTCTTTCAAATAATTAAAAAGGAATTGAATCCTGGTAGTTATACCTACTATAGGTTATCTTCCTACAGATTCATCCCATTTTTCTGCAACTACATTTCTTAAAAGATTTGGGAATTTAGCAAAGTACTTGTTACTTATTTAAATCCCAACTTCTTCCTATTTTCATGGCTAATTCTAAATATTTCCTGCTAAACGTATCTATGTTTAGCAGATCTTTATCTACTTGCAACTATTCAAGATCGTTCATAGCTTGATCTTGTAATTTTGTTTGTCCTCTATAAGGATCATATCCTCAGATTATCTGTCTAATTTGGCTGGTTATATTCTGAGGATTCTCATTTAGATCTAATACTCTTTGGTAAGATTGTGGATATTTAGTCCTCTAATCTATGAAATAAATTTTCATAGGTCCCAGCATATTTTCTATGAAATTAGTTACTTCTTCAGTTGTCATTGTAACATTACATCTCTGTAATCCATTAAGTACATTAGCTTCCCATATATCTATTACATCTTCCCAATTTTGAGGATAAAAAGACGTCACTGTTAATTCCTTCATGTTTTATGTTTTGGTGGTAAATTATAAATTACTCCTGGGGGTTGTTGCAGTCCTACTTTTTTATCATAATAAGGTTCATAACCTCCTACTGTTGGTAAGATCCTAGAAGGTTCCCTTCTTGGCAACTGTGAAGTAGTTGCTTGAGGTACATCATACATTGGTGATGCCTCACTAACACCTCTAATTTGGCTAGTGGTAGGGTTCATATTTAGCCATGTTTCAAACTTAGAATTATCTACATTTTCACTGTTTTCTAAATCTATTATTGGAGCATGCACCATGCTTTCTTGTGCATTCTGATGATTCACTGTGGGATAATTTTTCCTAAGTCCTAATATTCTTAGGTGCCAATCAGCCTTATCTACTTCTGGCTTTTCTTCAAAATGTTGTTGCTAGTCATATCCTAGAAGTACTGATTCTAATGTTTCATGAGGTAGGAATGTCCTATAGACTGGGACTCTATATTCATTCATGATGTACTACCTATTCCATCTATTCTGATTTTTGTGGTATTATCAACATCGGTGATTAAGTATCTGAGAAATATTCTTTGAACTATTCTTTCTCCTTTTTCTAATTGTATGGGTAAAAATTTGTTATTTTTAACTATTATTTTTATGTTTTCTTTGTAGTCAAAATCTATTATTCCAACTGTATTAGCTAGTGAGATTCCTTTCTTATGAAGGGAAGGCCTTGGAGTAATTTCCAAGACTTCATCTGTATTCATTTCTACAGTTATTCTAGTATCTATTACTAATATAGATAATGGATTAATAACTACTGTCTGAGGTAAGCTAATGTCATATCTTACACTTCCTATGGTTTGTCTTTCAGGAAGGATAACCTCAAGATTTATCATATAAAAATTTCCAGTCATCTGAATGATTTTCTTCATTTGAATAGGGATGTTCTAAATACCAATCTACCTCTTTTTCTTCTTCAATATTAATTTTTTCTTTTACCCCATTTTTTAGAAGAAGAAAGAGTTCACTATTTTTATGATTCTCATAGTCAGATTCTATTTTTTCATATAACCTACCTAGAGTATAACGAGAATCTAACTCTAGTTGGGCTAAACTATGTAATACCTATGTGACAGTGCATTGTTCTATTATTTGTTCATTATTGAACCATGTATCTGGTATTTCTAATTTATCTTCTTTATTATCTAAAGATAAAGATTCAATTGTATTCATCTTTCTAAGTCTGTTAAATGTCTTTTCCATTCTTGGTGGCATATTATTTGTTCATTTAATGAACACCAAGCATCTATAGATTTAAACAAGTCCTTATTATTACTTCTTTCTACATAATGTATTATTCTAGTTCTAAACTCAAGAATTGAGCTTAAATATTTTTTATCTATTTGATTTAGATGGAACAAAGCTTGTTGGATGTTATTACTATTCTTGCCCATCATCCTTCTCTTGTTTAGTTCCTATATAATTGCTGAACCTAGTGCTAACATTTCCTTCTATGTCAGTATAATACTGAGCACTAGTTGGAGTTACTAATGGTTTTTCTAAAAGTTTACTACTAATATTCCAGGTTTCTCCTAAAACATTATGATTTTCTATTTTCTTACTTGGTAACACTTTTATTCCTTTACTAGCTAAGAATCTAACTATTTGTATTTCTTTAACCGTATAACCTACATTGTTTCTTGAGGTTATTTTTCCTATGATATTTTGACAAATCAATAGATTTTCAGCATTTTCTATCATATTATATCCTTTACTTTTGACCACTATTTTAAGGTGTTCATGCATTTGGTCAATAGGAAATAGATAATCTGATAATATATAGAGTGTTTAAATATTTTGACTCATGTCAATTTCCATATTTCCTATGATAGCTGTTATGATATCATTATGCCTTGTATCAAGAAGTCCAATAAAAACTTTAGTTCTTAATTCTGTTCTATGGATTCCTTTAATACCTATTATAATACATCCTAAGTGAAATAATTCATTACTTTCTCTTAACAATGCATCCCTACTTTCTCTAGTAATTATAGGTAAAATTGATGTACTTTTATCATTTGGACTTGATACTAGATTTTCCCTATATAGGTTAACTAATTTATGATTTCTACTGGGACTATAATTATACAAGTATCTAGGGGCAATAGGTTGGATCTTATTATCCCTAAAATTTGCTAATTGTTGTTCTGGATTAACAACTGTTTCTACAATCTTAAAGGGTATAATCTTTTTAGCTTTGTCAATTACCCTTTCTATTCTACTATAAGTAACTATATTTAATTTCTCTTTATCTGACAGTCCTGTAGATGTCATCTTAAAATTTTTCTATGTCTTCCCAACTATGGACTAATTCATTGGTTAGAAGGTTATAAATACTATATTTATGTAAGATCCAATATTCAAGGATCTTAACTTCTCCTAGATTAATAATCTTATGGATTATTCTAAATTCAGGCTGTTCCTCAAGTATATCCAAAGTCTCAATTCTATAATTCATAGTTTTTCCAAGTTGCAAAAATATGAGATTTTAGTTTTCTTACGGGTTTCTTGCTTGTTTCTAAGTTTAAACCTTCTAAAGATTTACTAATGAAATTTAATTTATTAGAGATTTTAGAATCTCTGATCGGAGTCTCTATTTTTTTTTATTATTTCAAGCAACAATAGGATTATTACTTTATTTTAACTGATTAGAACTTTATCACCTGGAGTCGTGATATTTTTATTTATAACATTATCTTTATCAAAAATACCTACAGATTCTTCTAAATAATTCCTGCTTTCTATTAAAGCATGTTGATAATTAGGATTATTTATTAGATCACTCATTACGGATTCCTAATATCATTTTACAATGTTTATCTATTGAAGATTGTATCTCCTTACTTTGTTCTAAGAATTGTTTTACTTCTAAAATTTCTTTCTTAGTATTTTTTAGGATTTATTGGATTTCTATTTTAGGATAAACTGATCCTAATATTATCTGACTTAAATATTCTTTAGTAGTAACATTTCTAAACTTCTTAACATGTAAACTATTTTTAACGTAATCTAAATTAGATTTTAATTGTTCTATTTCTAAAATAATTTTATCTCTATATTCTAAATGTGTTCTTGACAAATCAAATAAAACTTATTTTTTTTAATTGATTGTTCAAGAGGATTGTTACTAAATCTACTATTAGATTGGGTTAACTATCTGAACCATGAAACAAGTGTTCAAAATTTTATTTTTGAAATTGGTCCCTCAAAACTACACCATATTTGATGTTTATCTAAAGTTATTTTTTGAACAAAAATCCTATTTGTAAGATCTAAGTATTCTAACTTCTTTATTTCCATTTTTACCAAGCTTTTCTTTCTTTAGAGATTAGAAACATACTTCCTATATTAATTATCCTAGATGAGTATCATCTATCATCTTCTGCAAACTACTAGTTGAGTTTTCCTTAGGCTTATCAATTTTATTTTCTTGGCATATTAAGGCTCACACCATTGGACCTATTTGCTGCCCCTCTTGGGTATTATGCGAAACTACTAGATTCTTTTGCCCTTCCACCAACACTTTTAACTTTACACCACAAGCACAAGTAGTAACTGTAGAATTAAGATAATAGTTTATGTAACATAACCTTCATCAGCATGCTTTTTAATAACATAAAGATATTCAATATGCATCATACATGGGCTTCTGATGGTAAACCATCGTCACAAAACACCGAATGGGACACCTAATGGTTACCCAGATGTGTTTATATTGACACTCTATATACTTAGCACAAATAATAAATATTGGAAAGCTAAGTTAAAACATCAAATCTGAAAATAAACAGGAGATATTATTACATCAAACTAGAGAGTCTTGAGAAATCAGAGACCTCTCTACTCCATAATACTTTACCTGATTACAATATAATTGATTACAGACTCAGGTACTACTGATACAGGGGAGCAATCCACACCAAACTAAACCCCTAAGGATCTGATACCATTTTAAGGAAGCTAATTCTCCTACAAAAGCTAGCTATTAGTAGTTAAAAGGATTCTGAGTCCTCTCCCTGATAGCTAGCTTTTGTGGGAGAATTGACTTCCTTAAATAGTATCAAAGCCTTCCTTACCCACACGTCTCGGGTTTGACTCTCCCTGAGTTGCCAACAGGAATAATACTCACAAGGTTGACCCAACAGGGTAAGCAGAGTTGCACAGCGAAG
Source organism: Voacanga thouarsii (assembly GCA_026120185.1). NCBI lineage: Eukaryota > Viridiplantae > Streptophyta > Magnoliopsida > Gentianales > Apocynaceae > Voacanga > Voacanga thouarsii. Next base: position 2,715,177 of record JANUWF010001567.1, read on the forward strand.
TGTGATGGTAGTTAAAGGGATTCTGAGTCCTCTCCCTGACAGCTAGTTTTTGTGAGAGAATTGGCTCTCTTAAATGGTATCAGAGCCTTTCTTACCCACACATCTAGGGTTCAACTCTCGCTGAGTTGCCAATAGGAATAATACTCACAAGGTTGACCCAACGGGGCAGGTAGAGTTGGACAACGAAGTATGATGGTAGTTAAGGAGATTCTGAGTCCTCTCCCTGACAGCTAGCTTTTGTGGGAGAATTGGCTTCCTTAAATTTAAGGAAGCCACTTACTCAAAGCATCTTAATGAAAGCATCAACTTTGTTAACAAAGGAATTTATTGATGTTTCAAGTGACGTCTCACTCAAAACATCAATGTGAGCTTACAATTGTGCCAATCTATCATCATTGTAGTTCCTATGATCTCGGGTCCAATGCCATGTACATTGCTAAGAATAATTGTCCATGATGATGTCAACTTTGCACTCAAGTAAAAACAAAAATCAAATTGAAAATAAAAATAAAGAATAGAAAAAATTTAAACAAATAAAAAACAAAACCATATACTAATAAAAAGATTTAAATATTCACAAAGTACCTAAAAAATAAAAGTTAGTGATATTTAAAAATACAACAAATGCTAAATCAACATAACTCGAGTATTTTCGATAGTGCCCGTCCCCGGTAACGACACTAAAAACTTGGTGTATTTTTTTTTAGTATAGAAAATATTACCAACAAATCCCACAATCAATCAAGCTTTAATTAAAATGCTAACTACTAAAATCACATATATGAGCAAGTATACCCATCATATAGTATACAAAATAGGAAATATCGAATCCACGAGAACTCAGGCTCCTATCTTATTTTACCAAAATCTTTATTGTTTAGCCAATAGAATAAAGAAATATAAGTAAATAACCTACTAACCTAATATACTAGAGAAAATCAAGTCACACAAGAAAAGTCATAAGGATAATCAAGGATTGAGAATAAGGAGAAAAGAAATGTAAGTAGATAGAAATCCTTAAATACACAATAATAAAATAGATCCACTTCGTTTGCAATCCATAGAATCACTATCCTCTAATTAAATTAGTGAACATATTCCGTCTTAACCAATTTACTCAAAAGATGCATTAAAATCAATCCTCACACAAATCTCTATATTCTAGGTAATTTAAAGTATGAAATTAGCCAATGACTCTATATTCTGGCAATCATCAAATAATAGTTGATTTCCCAAGTTCTTAACAATTAACTCATTTTACAAGCAAGTTAAGAGATAATAAATATGAAATTAATTAAATTAAAACCACAATTAACCTCTTTTACAAGCAAGCTAACAAGAAGAATCAATTAATCAATTTCTCAATTAAAGCAAGTAATTAAATACCAAGAACAATAATCAATTGAGCAAAGAATTAAAATTAATGCAAAATCATGATTCCAAAAAAATTCTCCAAATACAATTAAAATAATTAAAACTTAAATTGTCAATAAATTACAAAGAACAGAAAAAGAAACCACTCATAGACAAGTAAGCCTTCTTCTTCTTTCTTGAAACCTTCTTGAGCAACCCCCTCTTCTTTCTCCAAGAATTCTCCTTGATCCTTTTAAATCTTGGTGTTTTTCTAAGAGTTCTATAAAATATTAGAATGAAAACTTAAGAAGTAGAACTCCCTTGTACAATATTATTCTCTTGTATTTATACGAGTTTAGGTTGCCAAATAGTGCCTACAAGAGTCCTTTTTTGTGGTTGAAAGAGTTCCTAAAAGAATCCAACTGAAATTGTCAAAATTTGCTTGGAAAGGAAAGCCGGCGCCTTAAATCAGTGCATGGCCAACGAAATTGCTTCATTTTATATCACATTTTGTATAAAATCATCAAAATTCATTTTCAAACATAAAATACCAAATAGAAAAGAATATGACTAGTTATTACATCAAAAGTGTCACAAAATAGCCTCAAATAAATAGGAAAATATAGGTGAATTTATGACCTATCAATGTCAGATGTTTGATCGAGTATATATCATATCTGCTGCACGATATTTGCAGTAATAAAGTTACTTTCTTGAGTATTTCTTACTATAATGTTCACGTTATCTACAACTTCCTGAATAACTTTCTTGAATATATGCAACCATATCCGTAATGTTCTAATTGACCAAGTTCATAACCCCCTGATTTTCTTAGATTTTCCCCATTAGAACATTGCATAACATGCCTATTAAAAGACAGCCTTCTACTGTGCAAATTCATATATGTACTATAAAAAACTCTCTAATAGCCTTCTCCTTCCTCTTTCGAATTGTTGGTTCTTTCGTTTACCATTTTGTTATTCCTATCTCCCATTATCCATGGAAGGGTTATTTTATTCTAATAGGACTGTCAAAATAGTACTTTAAGATAGTGTTATCACAATTCAAGCTATTACAATTTTATTTATCTTAAATTTATCTTACATCAATCAGCTTGTGCCTATGGCATTTTTGGGGAGTGGTTTTGTGGCCTATATCACTCTATTTGAGATGCCCCACTTGAGGTGTTAGATATATAGTTTGCAGAGTTTAGTGTAAGTAATTGAATATAAAGTATAATCTACCAAATGTTATTTTTTTTATTATAACTTAATTTTTTATGTTAAAAATTATAGGACACTTCAAATGGGATTCACAGCACGATGGCATCATCCTAAGGGTATAAGAGTCTAGATGTGCCAAATAGATAACAGACACTTTGTTCAATATCTAAAAAAATGCGAAGAGGTAAGCTTGGATGGTTGAGACAGCCAATGACTAGCTTATGTAGTGTTGGAGGTCTAAAGGTTTTCTAGAGCGATTTAAACAAGTTCAGAAAAATTATGGTTGTTCTTGTGATAACTTGGGCTAATCATACTACACTAGAGGATCAATTTCATTTATGGAGCATGAGGTGAAAGTGGTAACTAACTTCTCAATTCATACATTTACCTCATTAGATATACTGAAAAACCTTAGAGGGGGTGAATAAGGTTTTTGGCAAATTTAACTACTTTTTTGAATTTTGATTTTCAAAATCCTCTTTTTGTTTTAAAGACAGATCGTGATGTATGAAGGGTATGCGAAGTACAAATTTGTGCAGCTTTAAAGAGATATGTAGGATTTTAAAGAGATGTGTAATCAATACAATAGTAAAGATGAGTTGGTGAAAGTCATAAAGATCTCTTCGAGTGATTGAAACTTTGTGTAGAGAAGTTCACAAAAAATTAGAAATAAATGCAAAAAAGATGGACAAATGATTAATAGTGGTTGATAACCAATTCGGAGCACTAGCAAGTGCACTAGATCTCATTTATAGTAATAAGGTCATCCCACAGAGATTAGAAATTAAAATTCATCCTACTGAGATTAATTCTAACTTGAATTAAAAAGAAAACAAAGATTTCAATGATTGTTGTTTTGAGAATTAAATTTAAATAATTAAACTAGCACTTCTTCCTAAATAAAGATTGTAATGATATGATCTAAGACACATGATTTCACTAGATTAACTTTTATATTACTAACGTGACCCGCAATTCTAGAGTGTACCTTATTAATTAATCAATGTCCAGAATTAACCAATATCCTTTTTCAATGTATATTAATTTTATTCCTCCAAATAACCCAACTATATTTCTATGTTGAATTCAAGTCAAATGAACGCATTCAATAACATGACACTATAATGATCACACAAACCATGCCAATATATTTCTATTTCATATGTCATTTATGGTCAGATTACCTGTCATAACTAACTAAGCCATCTTTTAAATTTTCCTAGTTAATGATAAATCAATCTGAATGGTGATCAGGCATTCAATTGCTTTGCGTACAATAATTAGGCAAAAACTTAGTAACACCCTTCAAATAACAGAATCACAAGATAATATAATAATCAATACTAGCTACATCAAGGCCTTAGAATAAGAACTTAATACATAATTGAAGAGAAATTCAAGAACAAAATAAAAGAGAAGGTATAAGAAAACATCACAGTATACTAATACAATCTCCAAGTTTGTCCACGAGTAGCCTCCAATATGTGTCCAACAATGGAAAACCCTCCCAAAATTACAACCCAAAAAACCCTAGGAAGATAATACCTAAAGCTAATGTCAAAAGAAATTGAACAAAATTCGTCCCTAATGGCTTCCCTTTCCAAAATTCGCTCTTTTCAACTTTTATCTTCACTGAAGCCCGCTGGAGAGTTCAATCCGGTGCCGGACTTAACTCTCCTCAGGAGATCTTTCGAAAATTGCTTCTTCAATCTCGTAACTTGTGTTTTTTTCATTCAAGTCCCTAGAAAAATCAAATAACCACAAAAGAGAGTAAATTGTCCAAATAATCCTCAAATTGCATTAAATTATAACGTGATCTATCCAAAAGTCACCCAAAATATTCAATACAATATCACTACATCAGTGGTTCAATCCTCAAAGATCTACATCCACTACTTTAAACTCACATTTAAAGATTTTAAATTAGATCACTATAAATCTCACTTAAATCATTGGTGTTCGACTGCACCAATTACATAAAAGGATTACTACACTTGGTTTTACTCAAAGCCTTTCAATTGACTACAAATCAAGGCTCACCTCAAATGGGTTTTACACCACAACCTTGATATACAAAAGGATTTAGAGAAATAAGATAGAGATAGCTCACAATTTTGAGCAAATCTAACAAACCTGAGCACTTTTGTCTTTTTACCTTTGAATGATTTGATTTCACAATGAAGCATAAAGAGACATTTTTGTGTTTTGAAAGTATAAGAGTGTTTCTAAATAAGTTAGCACAAAACTCTTTCAAAAAATCATGTTTAAATGGCTTTTATAGAAACAAAAAGTGAAGCTCCAACGGCTAGTTAACGATTAATTTTTGGTCAGGATTTTCAGTGTTTTGGATTCATGAAGTGGACGGATGTACGTCCAAAACAACACTATTCATTTAAAAGAGTGTTTTAAAAATTTTACAGAATACTGGATAGATGTATGCTAAGCACAAAATTCTTCACTTGCAAGAACTCTTTGTATCCTCACAAAGAAAAGAGAGCTTGCAAGAAAAAAATTGATAACAAATCATAGCAAAAACTCCAATTCTTCGCTTGCCCCAGTAGATACCAATATTCAATTCCCAAATTCTCATACCAGAACTAGGATGTATGCTAAGCACTCTTTGTATCCTCACCATTACACTTGTTGCACACCCTCAACAATGTGAAAATTCATTCCCATGATGACCGTACAACTAGCTTAGACCAATGACTATGCTCTTCCTCCCTTTTTTTTTTTTTTTTTTGATGGTCCAAGCTCATTCCAGCACTAGATTAAGCTCAATTCAGTGCTGGAAATTTTCTATTCGCTCTTGTTTTTTTTGTTTTTTTTAGAAGACTTACACAAACTACACAAGGTCACACAAGATATACAAGGTCCCTATGGTAGTACATTTCCGAATTCAAATTACCTACATAGCACTAAATATGGCCCTAAAGATGATAGTAGTTAAAGCCAACCAAGGCTAGCACCCAAAAGAAAATAATAGTCTTGCGATTACCTCAACATCTTTTTACTTAAATATGTCATGTTCTTTCACAACCCTGTACTCTTATCTCATGAAGCAATAAAAGAATCATAATATGAAACAAGCCATCACAAGGATATAATAGGTCAATATATTCACTGGTTCATGAAAGAATTAAATACAGTTAGGCACAAAAATGGTGCTAGGGATATTTCATAAGGTAAGCTTAAAAGGCTCAAACTATCCAAAGAAGGCCTGTGACCGTCGTTTCTAAGTAAAATCATGAATGCCTTTTTATTTCGCCTCGAGAAGTATTTAAGTAAGTTCTAGAAGCATCAACAGGAAAGGCTTCAGGAAAATCTGACTTTAAAATAATGTAAAGCATTTGCATACACTACACGGGTCTATGGTGCACAAAAAAAGTCATGCATAAGTTATAAAAAGTACAGAACAAATGCTTCATCCACATAACCCAGAAACATATACCAAGATGATCTTGAAGCCATTCAAAAACATTATGGGACAAACACACAAGGGTAAAGTACCAACCACCCAGAAGATAACAACAAAATTTCCTCATCAGACAAGTGAAACATGGACATGTAATGCCTCCCCCACACTTAAGGCTAGTAGTGTCCCCAATGAGAGCAAGTAGAGAAAAAAGAAAGAAAAGAAAGAAATGTAAAGAAAACAAGCTTCCCTGTCATCAAGGGCACAGAGCGAGAGGGCATCAGGCTGCTTGACCATCAGACTCTTCAGACCCATGGGCAAAATTAGAATCATCAGTGCTGTCTGAATCAACCGCCTCATCAGTGGAAGTATGAAGGGGGCGACCAAGGGGTTCACCAAGAAACGTGTACTGGTAGAGACGGGTGAGCATGCATTCTTGGCGGTCCAAGAAGGTGACAATGTGTTGCTGTCCTTGCTGGAGCTGTAAAAGTAAAGCCTGCACATGTCTCAAAGGCACAATCAGATCATAGGGAAATGAGAAGAATTGGTAGACGGATCCAGGGAAACAGGAGGAGTAGGAGCCAGTGGTGGTGATAGAGGAGAAAGAGCAGGGGTAGTGGATAAAGAGGGTACAGAATGCTGTGGGACCTCGAAGGAACGGGGTAACCCTTATAGTGCCAAGTACTAGTAGCGGAGCAAGAATAGCCCAGACTAGAAATACTAGTCATACTCAGGATATCGGAAGAAGTGGTGTCCTCTTTTAACTTTCCAGTGATATCAACATTAGAAGCCTCAAATACCTGAGTTAGGAGATGAGGAAAACATAAAGCTTTGGTAGGGCTTGTAGTGTGGGCAGAAATGAGTATTTTTTAGACAATCACACTACCAAGAGGAGCAGGAGCCACACCAATACCATTGAGAAGCTTATATAAGATATAGACATTACAATTTCTAATCTTATTAAGGCTACTGGCGCAAGGCATAACATTAAAGCTCACAAGGTAAGTGAGAAGGTGATTAGTGAGACTGAGGTCATGCACATAAACAGTGGCTTGGTTAAGATTGGAAGGGCGAGGAATGACTCAGGCACCTAATTGGTCAAGAGTGGAAAGAAGACTAAAGCTTAAATCAGTATACACCCGGTCACTACCAAAGTGAATGTCCCCACCATCATCCGCAAAGTGAAATACAGTGGCGAGAATAGAACGAGACACGATATTGGGAATGCCCTTAACATTAGAGTGGATCTCAGTGACCCAGATACCGCCCTCCTTAATGTTAGCATAGAATTGATGCACCAACTCAGGGTAGTAATAAGGAGGAAGATGGAGAAGTGGTTCCCACCATAGGCGGCGAAAAGGGGCAAGCAAATAAAAAGAAGCATCAACCTCAGAATGGATGGTTTTCTCAAGGATCAACGTGCAGTATTTGCGTTTCTCATACCATACCAGACTGTCCTCATTCTGAAAATGGGGGGAAAAAGTGGGAGACAAAACAGAAGGGACCGATGGGGTAGAGGAAGATGGGTGAGTGCGTCTAGCTGTGACATTTTTATGCCTAGCACTGGTCTCACTAGTTATGACAAGGAGGAAAGAAACAAAAATAATAAGAATAAAGGACCCTGGAATAGGGTGGAAAAACTAAGGAACACCTCGTCAACGCCTCCAAATAGATTGCAAAGGCCACTAGTCAACAACACGCCAACAGAAAATAACCAAACAAACTAGGTGGAGAACCCACTTCACAATCACATCAATATTGCCCAACAGCCATAAGTGTATGTTAGTAAACTACCAAAAGGTCCACAAACTAAATAGGTAGCACACGAAATAGACGAAATAGCAAAAAAAAAAAAAAAAAAAACCCTATATAGTGTGTGCACATCGCATACTCCACAAACTCAGAAGTAAACAAAGCAAATATGAGGTGTATAGCCAATGACCTAACAAGATCAAATGAGGGAAAAATAAAATAAAATAAAATAAAATAAAATAAAATAAAATAAAAACAAACAAGGTTACTAGAGAAGACAGAGAGGCCCAACAGTCAGCAGAGGCAGCAACAGTTGGCACCAATGGCAACCGGTAGCGGTAGAAACGGTAGTGGCCACCGCAACACCAATATCAGTGGAGACGGTAGAGAAGAAATGAAAGAGAGAACGGCGCCGGAATGAAGGTGTGTGTGGATATAGGCACCTGAAATAAGAAGAGAGCAGTGCAATGGACCGAGCTCAGTCTGATGCCGGATTTAGCTCGATTTTATTCCGGTGCCGGATTTAGCTCGGTAGGAATTCGGCAGTGGAATGGTGTATGTCCAGCGCCGAAAACTGTTTGTTAGGCGGCGGGTGAAGTGGGTGGTGAATCCGGCATTGGACTGAAATAAAACAGGCACCGAAAATTTTCTGGGGGTAGTCGAAACACGGGGGCTTCGAATCTAGCACGGGAAGAATGAAAACTGGTGCCAGAAATTTTCTGGTGGGCGGTGGCCTGCGAATCCGGTGCGGAGTTTATAAGACCCGGTGCCGGAAATTTTCTAGTGAAACTGATGAAAAGGAGAAAGGAAGGGAAAAATGAAGAGGAATAAATAAATAAAAATAAATAAAATAAAATAAAAGTAATAAAGAATAATTCTAAAGAAAACAACATGCATTAGGATGTAAACTAAGAAAGGAGAACCTTTCTTATGGAGTAGCGTCATCCACTCTTTATTTAACGATGCCTTACCTGGACTAGATTAAGTAAATGTATGAAGCATGTAACTCACTGTATTCCTCTCGAGATTGTCACCAAAATAATGCTTGAGTTTCTGTCCGTTCACTTTAAATGTGCCCATAGACCCATCAGAAAGCTCAACTGCACCATAACGCGATACGTTAGTGATAGTGAATGGGCCAGACCATCTAGATTTAAACTTACCAGGAAAGAGTTTAAGCTATGAATTATATAGTAAAACTCATTGCCCAACTTCAAACTAGCGCTGCAAAATGTTCCAGGCAAAGTTTTGCCAGCTCATTCAATTTCAACGCTCGTTGTTCACCTGCAGCTCTCAAATCAAAATTTAAATGCTTTAAAGTCCAAAAAGCTCTATGTTCCAATTCAATTGGCAAGTGGCAAGATTTTCCAAACACTAGGCGATACGGGGTCATACCTATGGGAGTCTTAAATGCAGTCCTATAAGCCCATAATACATCATCTAATTTTAAAGACCAATCAGTGCGTGAGGTGTTAACAGTCTTTTCAAGAATCCTCTTTATTTCCCTATTAGACACCTCTACTTGACCACTTGTTTGAGGATGGTAAGGGGTGGCTATTCGATGAGTGACTCCATACTTTTGTAGTAATTATTCCATTTGCTAATTAATGAAGTAGGTGCTCTCATCGCTAATAAGTGCTCTGGGTGTACCAAAACAACTAAAAATATTTTGTTGAAGAAATTTCACCACCATTGTTACATCGTTGGTAGATATAGCAATAGCTTCACCCATTCGGAAACATAGTCAATAGCCACCAAGATATATTCATTAGAGAATGATTTAGGGAACGGGCCCATGAAGTCTATGCCCCAAACATCAAATAACTCTACAACAAAAATATTTGTTAGAGGCATCTCATTTCGCTTAGATATGTTTCCGCTTCGTTGGCACCTATCACAAGAATTAACAGAGTTATAACAATCATTATACAAAGTGGGCCAATAAAATCCAGATTGCAATATCTTAGCTGCTGTTCTTGTAGGACCAAAATGTCCTCCAACCTCTCCAGTGTGGCAATGATAAAGAATGTCATGCACTTCGACCTCAAGAATACATCGCCGGATCACATTATCAGCACAAATTTTGTATAGGAAAGGGTTATCCCAAAAGTAATGTCGAACATCAAAGAGAATTTTTTTCTTTTGTTGATAATTCAACTTAGGGGGAAGAATGGTACTGGCTAGGTATTTTGCAAGGTGTGTATACCAGGGGGTGCTAGATGGCATTAGTGTAAAGAGATGCTCATCAGGAAAAAAAAGTCATTAATAGGAACTACCTCATGGACTTGAGTCATCTTAGAAAAATGATAAGCCACTACATTTTCAGAACCCTTTTTATCTCAAATTTCCAAATCAAACTCTTGCAGTAATAGAATCCATCTAATAAGCCGAGGTTTGGCATCATGTTTTGCATATAGATACTTCAATGCAGCATGATCAGTGTAGATTATAACATGTGATCCTATGAGATAAGATCTAAATTTGTTATATGCAAAGACTACAACCAATAATTCCTTTTCTATAGTAGCATAATTGTGTTGGGCAGCATTCAAGACACGACTAGCATAATAAATAACCCGAAAAACCTTGTCTTGTCTTTGGCCTAACACTGCTCCAACTGCTACATCACTAGCGTCACACATGATCTCAAACGGCAAGCTCAAATCTAGGGCAGTCACAATAGGTGCAGAGATGAGCTTCTCCTTCAAACTTTGGAATGCTTGCAAACAACTCTCATCAAAGTTGAAGCAAACATTTTTTACTAATAAATCACACAAAGGTTTAGAGATGAGAGAGAAGTCTTTTATGAAACGTCTGTAAAGCCCTGCGTACCCCAAAAAACTCTGAACATCCTTGACTGTCACTAGAGGAGGCAGTCTTTCAATCACTTCAATCTTTGCACGATCTACCTCAATTCCTCAAGCGGAAATCTTGTGCCCAAGTACTATCCCTTCTTGTACCATAAAATGGCATTTTTTCCCAATTAAGAACTAGGTTAGTCTCTTCACAATGCTTCAGAATCAAAGTCAAGTTATCTAGACAATGATCAAAGGAGTTACCAAATACAGAGAAATCATCCATAAACACTTCAATGCATTTTTCAATATAATCTAAAAATATTGCCATCATGCATTTCTGAAATGTGGCAGAAGCATTACATAATCCAAAGGGCGTTCTCATATATGCAAAAGTACCATATGGACATGTAAATGTAACTTTTTCATGATCCTCTGGGGCAACAACAAATTAATTGTACCCCGAATATCCATCTAAAAAATAATAAAATTCTTCGCCGGCCAACCTCTCTAACATCTAGTCAATAAATGGGAGAGGGAAATGGTCCTTCCTAGTGGAAGAGTTCAATTGTCTATAGTTAATACAAACTTTCCACCCCGTAATAGTCTTTGTAGGGATTAATTCATTATTCTCATTTTGGACGACAGTAAATCCCCTTTTCTTAGGAACTACCTGCACAGGACTTACCTATGTTGAGTCAAAGATAGGATAAATAATACTTGCTGCTAGAAGTTTCAAGATTTCAACCTTAACAACCTCCTTCATGTTAGGATTTAAACGCCTTCGAGGTTGAACTTTGGGTTTGAAATTCTCTTCCATGTTGATCCGGTGAATATAAACTTCAGCGCTAATGCCCCGAATATCAGCTATGGTCCATCCTAGGGCTTTCTTGTGAGCCCTTAACACTCGTATCAACTTTTTCTCCTGTGTACTTGTCAAAGATGCAGCAATAATTATAGGTAAATTAGATATGCCTTCTAGAAATGCATATTTCAAATGAGAGATAAGAGGCTTGAGTTCAAGTTTAGGTGGCTGCTCGATGGATAGCATGGGCCTCTCCATACTCTTTCCCAATTTTTCATATTGCCCCCTTTTATAGGAAGAATAGGGAGGGATGGCATCAAGATATAAGACATATCTATTCATTTCCTCAATTACATGTGATCCCTTATTTCCTTCCTGCAGGTAAAGTTCTAGAAAGTCATTAGATATATTCTCTCTTACTATCCCAGAATCACTAGGAGAAATAGAATTAATGAAATAACAAGAATCACTTTCCGTAGGGTATTTTATGGCTTTGTAAACGTCAAAAGTGACATCTTCCTCATGAACTCTCATGATCACCTTACCTTGTTGCGTATCTATTAAAGTTTTTCTTGTGGCTAGGAAAGGTCTTCCTAAAATTAAAGGCATCTCCCTATCCTCCTTCATATCCAAGACAACAAAATTAGCGAGAAATATAAATTTATCCACCTTTACCAACACGTCTTCAATTACACCCCAATGATAGATTATTGTCCTATCTGCTAATTGTAAAGACATATTAGTAGGTTTTACCTCCCTAATTCCTAACTTCTTGAAAATAGACAAAGGCATTAGGTTTATACTTGCACCCAAATCACACAATGCCTTTTTGAATTGCAATTGCCTAATATCGCACGGGATAGTAAAACTCCTTGGATCTTTCATCTTTTGAGGTAGCTTCCTTTGTAGAATAGTAGAACATTCTTTTATTAGCATCATCGTTTTGTGATCTTCAAGCCTTCGTTTGTGAGTGATAATGTCCTTTAAAAACTTAGCATAACTCGGCATCTTCTCCAATACTTCTGCAAAAGGAATGTTAATATGCAATTTTTTTAAAAAATTCAAGAAATTTAGAGAATTATTTTTTCATATTCTGCTTCTTGAGTCTCTGTGGAAATGGAATTGGTGCAACATAAGGTTTAAGAGGCGTAATAGGTTCAGGGTTTCCCTCTTTAGAATCAACTGCTGGGATGTATACCCTCTTAGACTAGGTTTCTAATGTAAAAATAGAATGTTTTAATAAAAGAATTTATTTTCAGAAATTGCTTGTGAATTTAAAATTTTATTTGTGCACAATTACGTTTGGAAAAAACTCATTGTGTTTAAGTAAGTGGTCCATGTAAATTGAGGTCTTTCACAATAAGGTATAGATCACGGGTTACTTAGCACATAAACTTTTATTCTTAACTGATTGATGAGAATGGAAATCTCATCATGTTTAGGTTATTATGTTGTGAATTCTAAATGGGGAATGTCTTACCTTTAGCTAGTGAGTAGTCCACTCACTTCATGACATAAGCGTATTTCGAATACATAGAACAGGACCTGTAGTAGTGGTCTCTAAAAGTATTATATGGTAGAAACCTAGACTACTACCGCTACAGCATGGACTAGTACTCTACGACTTGAGTATGAGTTGGTGGTCTGACGAAGTTGGAAGTATATACTTTGATATGCTATAGTTGAGGTTCTATCGTAGGGCCAATATACTTGCATGTTAGGTATGTATGACTAGTTAGTTAAGACAGACCTATACAAATAGTTTCTATACTATATCGCCCCATGTGGTTGTCCAAATGATCTAATATCCAGGGCATTGGGAAACATGACTTGGATGTTTGCTTTAGGGTAGCTCTCTTGGAAAGCAGAAATAATCCAGGAAGTCGTGGATCATTGGACTAGAGGCCTAAGGATGGTAGATGTCATTTAGAGAGGTGTTAGTATACTTCTTCCTCTCTAAATGTACGGCGATGTATAGAGGGGTATTTTAGTCATTACACCTGTAGGTCGGAGACTTTGCTAACGTAGCACTGTCCTTGAGATCAATATTTCCTTATGGTAATATTAGGAAATATTTAAAATGTAAAATACAGCTATTTATATGGCAAGGGTATTTTGGTCATTTTAGTAACCAATGCGGTGTGTCTTTTGGTCCTCAGTATAGACCGTAAGTCCTAATTAAATGCGGGCTAATGAATTAAATTAAATTAAATGGAATTTATTTTATTTAAGTAGCTTGATTTAACTATTGGGTTAGAATAAAATAAAGGTCCATGGAGAGAGAATTAATTAAATTAGTTTAGTAGGCTAATTAATTATTCAGGGCTTTGGCCCAGTTTGAATAATTAGGGATTAACTTGGGACTAAATTAATTTAAGCTTATTTAATTGGATTGGTTTATTTGGGCTGGAAAATTAATTATTTGTTAGTCCATTGAGTTGGTTCTTACTAGAATAATTAATTAAGTCCAATAGGTTAAACCAAGAGTCCAATGGCCCAGTGTAATTTAACCTAGGGTTTTTTATTTAGGTTAAACAGGAGGATTGGAAACAACATGGTTGTAAATTAGACACATAAGAGAGACGGCTTCTTCTTTGTGGAATAGCCAGGCATCTCTCTCTCTCTTTCTCTAACTCTCCAAAAAAATTCCCTAGCCTGTTAGTTGTTCACCAAACGGTTGTTAGGCAGACCATATACTAGAAGACCGAGAGTTAAGCATTCACATACATGCAAAGGCGGAGTAGGAAACTTTCAGGAATCGCACCAGAGGCTTCCACCACCACACCTACCCTAGTTGCACACGTTCCAGTCCAGCCACCTTTGAGAACCAGAAGGAGAGGTAAAATTTTTAAAATCTCGGGATTGGGACAAGGTGCAACTGGCGCCGGCTAGGGCTACCAAGCCGGCACCGGCCCTACCTTGGAATCCCTATTCTTATTTTTCCAGGTTTTTTTTATGTTCGCTTCCGCTGCGTGCCCTATGTTTTCCTGCTTTCCACGCCTTCAATTGGTATCAGAGCATGAAAGTTTTGTGAAAATATAGAGAGCATGCATCTAGATGAATAAAATTGGACACAAGAAATTGTGATCCTTCACTGTTTATGGTATGGATAGATTCTCTGTTAAACCTCACGGGTGGAGGCATAGGAGATTGTAATTTATTGTTTTTCTTAGCAAATCGTGTAAGCCCAATGTTTATGGGTATAGGAGGTTGTTGGTCTTGGTTAATTTCATTGTATTTGGATTGGAATTAAAGAGCCATGGATACCAAAAGCTATGCAGAAAAACAGGGAAAATTCGCAGAAAAAAGCTGCAGGATCCGGTATCCAGAATGGAATCGGTGTCGGCTTGGAGTGCTGGAATCAGTGCCGGCTTAGCTCTGGAAGGCCGGTCCACGCACTGGTTTCTGGTGGGTTCTGGTTCTATGCGGCGAGTGCAGTGGACCAAGAATTTTTTTTTTAATTTTTCCTTATAATTTTTCCTGCAATTTCTTTTGGTTTTAGGGTCCATACCAGGTGAAGTTAATATTTTGCAATAGTCAATATTCAAGGAATATTTTTGCATGAAAAATATTAGTAAGGGATTTTAGGATTAAACAAGACCATTAATTAATTAATGTGTTTAATTCTATTATCTAGGCACTTAGGTTTAAAAAATAGAAGAGCATGAAAACGTTTACTATTTTCTAGCATTCTATTTGTTTTTGTACCTATGTGCACATTTTCTCAAAGACCAAAGTCTTTGGGAATGCTTTGACAAGGAAAACATTTTTCTACAAATTAAATGGTTATTTTAACTTTAACAAAAATTAATACTTAGATATTTTCTCAAAGGATTTGACCCTTGACATAAAAAATATATTAAATTTAGATATTTTTGTAAGGTTAAAATAGAAAGTCATTTTGTTTTAGTTTGACACAAGAAAAATTGTTTTGTTAAATAAACTTGAGACCAAAGTCTCTAGAAAGTTTTAATTAGAAATTTTTTGAAATCATTAAGTTTTTAACTTAAATAAAATTAGCCCATGAGAAAATTTCTCAAAGGATATAAACCTTGACATAGAGATTTTTATAGATTTAGACATTTTATTTTTGAGTTAAGGGAAAACTTAATGGAAATTTTCAAGAGGATATTTTTCAGAAAACCCTTGTTTTAAAAGACTAAGTGGGAGAGGGGTTCCAACGGCCCCACGGCTTCCATCATGATCCTTATTAGAGATCGTGGGTCCCCTCACGTCACCCTAGGAGTGAACCCGTATAGGATGGGGATACCACAATGATCTAGATCTAATGGAAGGATGTAATTGATAACTCGGGGCACGTACTATGATCGGCCACCCCCTCGTTGGAGGTCATAGTGCGAGGCATGTCCATAGGAAATTAGAGGAAATGGCCATCCCTTTGATGGAGTTATCTTCTAAATCATTACCTAGAAGGGAAATTAATTTGTGGTCATTAACACACTTAGCTTAGGAAACTGTTAATCTTCCTAAGAAACTATGTCAGTTTTCTTAAGAGCCAAATTGATTATTATCAGTTTTGATAATAAGGATAAAGTTCACATATTTGTTTTGTTTTCACAAACTGAATCTTTTTTCTTTTATTTTTCAATTTTTTAGAAATGGTGGGAGGTTCTTTTAGTCCATTGGCCGTTATTCTCCGAGAGAATAAGTTAACGGAACCAAACTATGTGGTCTAAAAAAGGAATCTGGACATAATACTCACAGCGGAAGAGTATAAGTATATTTTTTACGAAACCTGCCCTATTATCGGAAAAGGTTCCACCGCCGAGGAGCGTGAGGCTGAGAAGGCATGGAAGAAGGCCGACGAGATGGCTCATTGTTAGATGTTGGCCTCTATGTCTAATGTGCTCCAATCCAAATCTGAACACATGACCACTACGTATGACATAACCCAATCATTAGCCATGATGTTCGCGGATAAGAGCCAGCCCGCAAGGCAGGAGGCTCTTCGAACTATCATTAACACTAAGATAGTTGAGGGAGCATTAGTCTGAGAGCATATGTTCAAGATGATTGTTGCTTTCGAAGAGGCAGAAATCTTAGGGGCTGTCATTAACCCCGAGAGCCAAGTGGACATGGTTTTCGAACCTCTACCAGGTTCATTTACTCAGTTCAAGTTGAACTATAACATGAACAAGTTGAATATGGGTTTAACTGAGTTGATGAAGGAGCTTCAGATGGCGGAGAAGGTCATGAAGCCACAATCTAAGGCTATGATTGCTAAGGCTTCATCTTTTAGAACTGGGCCCAAGCCTAGAAAGTTCAAGAAAAAGAAGCGGAACGCAGTGGTCAGCCCAAGACCTAACCCAAAGACAAATCCAATAGCAAGTGCTTCAAATGTGGATTGAAGGGACACTGGAAAAATGAGTGTCCAGATCTTCAAACCAAGAAAAACCCTACAAGTAATGTTTTCTATCTAGAGTCTACATCAGTGGTTGGATTAACTTTCACTTGGATTGTTGATTCAGGAGCCACTGATCATATTTATAACTCCTTGTAGGGGTTTAGAAATATTAGAATATTTCAGAAGGGCGAACATGGACTACGTGTAGGAAATGGAGCATAAGTTTGGGCCCTTGCAATGGAAGAGTGGGATCTGTATTTGATTGTAATAGAATAGTGGTTTTGAAAGATATTTTATATGCATCTGGTTTAGATAAAATTTGATTTCAGTTGCAAAACTAATAAATCAAGGATATTCTATATCTTTCTATTCTGGTATTTCTATTAGTAGAGATGGAAAAATTTTATGTACTGGGCACATGTATAGGAATATTTTTTTCTTAAACCCTATTAACAATCAATTAAATAACACTCGATCTGAACCTTTAACAACGAAGAGAAAGACCAATGTCAATGACTCTTATCTTTGGCATCTAAGGTTAGGGCATCTCAACTCAACCAGGATTCAGAGGTTGATCCATAATAGGCCCTTGGGCTCATTGAGATTGAAAAATTGGTCTCAGAGAATAGAAATTAAAATTCCTCCTACTGAAATCAATTATAACTTGAATTAAAAGAAAATGAAGATTTCAATGATTGTTGTTTTGAGAATTAAATTTAAATAATTAAATTAACTAGCACTTCTTCCCGTATAAAGATTGTAATTATATGATCTAAGGCGTATGATTTCACTAGATTAACTCTTATATTACCAACATGACCTTTTATTCTAGAGTGTACCTTATCAGTTAATCAATGCCCAGAATTAACCAATATCATTTTTCAAGGTATATTAATTCCATTCCTCTAAATAACCCAACTATATTTCTATGTTGAATTCAAGTAAAAAAAAAACGCATTCAATAACATGACACTATAATAATCACACAAACCATGCCAATATATTTCTATTTCATATGTAATTTCTGGTCTGATTATCTGTCCTAATTAATTAAGCCATCTTTCGAATTTTCCTAGTTAATGATAAATTAATCTGAATGGTGATCGGGCATTCAATTGCTTTGAGTACAATAATCAGGCAAAGACTTAGTAACACCCTTCAAATACAAATCAACTCACTAAAAATCAAGGCTCACCCTAAATGGGTTTTACATCACAACCTTGATATATAAAAGGATTTAGAGAAATAAAACAGAGATAGCTCACAATTTTGAGTAGATCTAACAAACTTGAGCACTTTTGGCTTTTTACCTTTGAATGATTTGATTTCACAATGAAGCACAAAGAGAGATGTTTGTTTTTTGAAAGTATAAGAGTGTTTCTAAATAAGTTAGCACAAAAATCTTTCAAAAACTTGTGTTTAAATGGATTTTATAGAATCAAAAAGTGAAGCTCCAACGGCTAGTTAACTATTAATTTTCTGTTAGAATTTTCAGTGTTTTGGATTCATGAAGTGGACGGATATGCGTCCAAAACAACACTATTCATTTAAAAGAGTGTTTTGAAAATTTTACAGAATACTGGTTAGATGTTTTGGATTTAGAGTTTCATCCAAACACTTCTCCAAAATATTTATAAAAGTCAGATTCAAAACATTTTCATTCAAAAAGCTTTTATAAGTGCTTTAATGTAAAATAAAATTAAGTCAATGTAAAGAGACAAAGGAATTACAGACAATACCTTGAAGCAAATATTCCTAATCTAAAATTCTTCAAGAAAGTCTTCAATATGTGCAACCTCAGTTGATTATTCATAATTGCCCTTGAGTTGCAAGAATCATTCAATATTCTCAAGACCTTAAAGAGTGAAAATCAAACAAGTCATATCCAAAAATTCCTATCACATGTAAATGCACATATTAGTCCATATCAATGTTTGTCATAAGTAAAAACAAGGAGAATGCCGTTCGGGCTAACAATCTCCCTCTTTTTAAGTGATGATAAACTTGATGGGATGTAATTAATAATATAAGCTATATGGATATGTAAGACTGAGGGATTTAAAGGATTAAGATCATTTGAATTGCAATATCTCATCATGGGACTCAAAGAGTGTTTATGAGTATGATATAAGAAAAATGATCAAGCATTGTCTCATAAACAATGGCTCTATGAGCCTATGGCCCGACTAACCTCCGTTTCCTCCTTCTTTCCAAAATAGGACTATTTCAAAAGAAAATAGCCACATATGGTAAAGACAAAAATGAATATATGAGTATATACTAGTGGAGGTGTAAAGATAGTGTTTGTAAGACAATGCTCCCCCTTGCTATGTACAGAAGATACACAGATGTTGTCATAGAAAAGAATAAAAAATTATACTAAGATATGAAAATTTTAGATGTCCAAACAATGCATCCAAAATAGAGCAAAACAACTTTAGTACAAGTTTTGAACTAACATTTTGGATGCAAGAATGATTCCCTTAGGGTCCAAAACTCCCCCTGTGTATGAGCAGGGTTAACAAATGATAACTTTCAGAGACAACTACCAATTAATTTATCGGTTCTAAGGGACAATCAAGGCATCATAAAAATCCACAAATCTAAAATAGATAGACAGTTTGTATCCATAAAAGTCATAAATATTCATTATTTATAAAAACAGATGGAAGTTAAAAATTTAAATCAGTTAAACATACAAATCATCACAGATGTAGCAGTTATGGAGTAGTCAGGAACTATAACCCATTATAGCCACGGTAGACACATTTTAGAACCACAATCCATTCAGGAACCAACAACTGTAACCATATCTAATAACAAATCAGTGATCGAAACCATAGATCAAACTAGAATAAGTCACATGAAAACATAGCCATATTTATTAGTCATTAGAAAATATACCAATAATAAAAAAATATATCAGAATATCAGCCATTATCAGAGCCTATAAAGCATGACCATAACTATAAAGCATCAGAAACCATAAACCATATAAAAAAACTGTTGTTTGTATAAGGACATGATCCCAATGATATATCCTAATTTGTCTCCCCTTTTATCATCAATAAAAAAGAACATAAAATAAGCAGTAAAAGTAAGATAGATTAGACTAGGAACTAGGTTACAGGGGAACATAAAATAAAGGCAGTTCAAAAGCAGTAGAAGAGGATCAGTGAAGTAGCAAGATCAAAATAGCAAAAGTGTTCAAAAAAAGATAAAAATCTAAAAAAAAACGTCAGCTTCAATGTTCAAGAGATGATGACAGGTGCGAATTGTCCTCCTTTACCAGTTTTCTTAAACCGTCCAGCAAATCTGTTAGATTTCCTCTTAACCACTGCATGTTTCTATCTTTTTCCAGAGGAAATAGGCTTGTGAGCAGTCATAGTAGGAGCAGGTGGTGCAGATTCTTCGTCACGCACGAGTGCCTGCCTTCCTTGTTTGTCTTCCTCAATTTTTTGCTTTTAGTTAGGGTCTTTTTCTTTCAATTCCTCCTCATCTGCCTCACTTAGCTCCTCTTTAGGAGCCTTTTCTGTTTCTTCTTTTTCTTGCTTAGGCGGTTTCTTACTCTTCAGTTGATCTTCATTCTTCTCTTTCTCAGACTTTTGTTTCTTTAATTTACCTTTCTTTTTACCCTTTGGTACCTCTTGGTTTGCCAGTGCAGTAATTTCCTCTTCAATCCGGGTTTCTTTCATTCCTTCATCCTCCCTCTCGTTTTCCTTCTCAACATCTTGTTCATTGTTATTTTCTTTCCCTTGGGCAGTTTATTCTTTAGTCACTTGGTCTTTAGGGGAAGCGGATTTAGCAGGAATGTTTTCAGCATTTTGATCATTTTCTTCCAATGTAGTTAACCTTTTTCCCAAAATTCTGAATTTTTGAGTTGCGGCTGTCTACTTTAACAGCCAACAAATTTATGGCTTCCAGAATGCTCTGATTAATTCCAGTATCATGAATTCTCAGTTTTCCCTTGCTAGAAAACTCCTCTTGAAATTCTATCTTCGACTTTCTCTTTGCTTCTACAAGTTGAGTAATTTTCATTTTGGCCTTAATTTTTAACAGTCTTTCCTTTTCATTGTCAGGAACATCTCTGAGTAGCTTCCACTCATTATTCACTTGCACATATCCCATTTTCTCAAATAAATCAAGGTTGTAAACATTTGTTTTTGAATGACCAAGAGTGATCGAACTCAAGTCAACATTGAAATATCTGAACACTTTGGTTAACAAATTTCCGTAGGGGAAGGCCTTGCTTGAAGTATTCCTTGTTTGCATCATCAATTTCACAGCATGAAAACCGAAACTCATTGGCCTATTCTCGAATAGCACTAACATCATTACCATTTGCATGATGTTTATAGAAGTTTTGTGACCAAAACTTGGTACCACCATGGTTGCAACCATGTGTTGCAAAATTCTACCAGGCCCATTTAACCACTTAGTGTTCTTCTTACTTGAATTCTTAAAGCTTCTTCCGCCAGTGAATGTTCTTACAAATTTCCCCAAATCAAATAGATCAACTCCCTCAGGGAACTTGTTTAATTTAAAAAATTGAGTGCTTCCATCTCTAACACCACAGATTCTATTCAATAAGCAATGATCAAACTCAAGATTCTTTCCTCCAACTCTTGAGTTATACTACTGGACCATAAACCCTCTATTCTCCTCTAATCAGCCCTCTCTTAGATTTGCATAAAATTTCCACAATAGAGTGGTGTACAATTTTTTGTCCACAAATAACAAGGCTCCACACTCGAAAGACTCAAACATATTCAAAATATTTGCAAAATTCAAGAAAGACTCTAGATTGACGTGGTAACTAATAATCATAGTTCGGTTTCTTGAAACCCAATCATTGAAGTCGGATTCACTGTTAGAGTCAAGAAAAAGGGGTAACTAGGTCTTAGAACTTTCTTGTTCAGGAATTGGTTTTGAAGAATCGGTTTGAGAAATAGGGAGTTCAGGAATGACTTCCTTCCCTTTCTTTTTTGCAGTTGATTTTGTCACAGCATTCGATTTTTTTTTTTTCATCGTTGTTGTGTTTTTCTGAGCTTTCTTTGATTGTGATTTGGTTGATTTTGGATATTTAACCATTGTGATCAGAAGGTAAAAGCTTGGGCTTTTAGTTTTTCAAGGAGAAGATGGAGAAATTTTGAAGAGAGAAATATAGAGCTCAATGTTGGTTTTAGAATCCGAGAAGAAAGAGAAAGAAAATCTTTTTGGGGTTTCCTAGGAGGTTGTGAAGATAAGAACAATTAAGTACACTAGGAAGTAACTTTCATCAAAGATTTCACAAGCTATCTTTGCAAAGCGCTAGTATTTTGAATTTCAAAAAGAATATTCTGGAAGTAGTCAAAAAAAATTTTTGTTGTTTGTAGAAATATACGAAGCACTGGGTTGCTTTCATTTTAGATTAAAGCTGTGTCCAAAAAATTCATCCGATTTGAAAGAAAAAGAATTCTTTAAAATGAGGATTTTGGAAAGTGAATTTTGGACTTACTCTTTGAGGATTGTATCCAAAGTCTCCCTCCGAAATCATGTTTCTTCAGAAACTTGCAAAAATAGACGATCATTCTTTTCCAAAAACTTTAGTCACACAATTTTGGTATTTCCCAACTCTCTTCTCAAAAAGAAGAATCTATCTTCATCTAAGGGTTTTGTGAATATATCTACAAGTTGATCATTAGTGAGGATATATTCTACCCAAATATCACCCTTAAACGTATGATCTCTAATAAAATTATGCTTAACCTCAATGTGCTTTGTCCGAGAATGCTGAACTAGGTTTTTGGTCAAATTAATTACACTCGTATTATCACATAGTATAGGTCCACAATCAAAATTAAGACCAAACTTAAGCAATGTGTTTTTTATCCACAAGATTTGCGCACAACAGCTCCTTGTTGCGATGTATTCAGCCTTGGTTGTGGATAGTGATACACAAGCTTGTTTCTTGCTATGCCATGACACTAGAGAATGTCCGAGAAATTAACAATGTCCACTAGTACTTTTTCGTTCAACTTTATATCCTGCATAATCTGCATCTGTGTAGCCTATAAGATCAAAGGAGTTAGTTCGAGGATACCATAATTCATAATCGTGTGTTCCAACCAAGTATCTAAGGATACTTTTCACAGCACATTAGTGGGAATCTTTTGGGTATGATTGAAATCTTGCACAAAGACAAACTGAGAACATAATATCTGGTTGGCTAGCAATAAGATATAACAAACTTCCAAGCATATCTCTATATTTTGATTCATTCAATTTCTTACCCTTTTCCTCCTTGTTAAGCTTAAGTGTTGTGGTCATTGGCGTACTGATTTCTTTACCTTCGTTCATACCAAACTTCTTGAGCAATTTCTTAATGTACTTAGTGTGATTGAGAAAGATTCCATCCTTGGTTTGTTTGATTTGCAATCTGGGGAAGAAGTTGAGTTCTCCCATCATGCTCATCTTAAATTCTTACTACATAGTCTTGGCAAACGTCTTACACAAGGATTCATTAGTAATATCAAAAATGATATTATCAACATAAACTTAGACAATAAGAAGATCATCATATTTTTCTGATTTAATAAACAATGTAGTGTCAATCAAGCCTCTTGTAAAACCTTTTGAAAGTAAAAATTAACTAAGCCTTCCATACCAAACTCGTGAGGCTTGTTTCAAACAATAAAGATCACTTGAAAGCATGAAAACATGATTGAAAATTGCTCATGAACAAAATCAAGAGGTTGTTCTACATATACCTCTTATTCAATAAAACAATTCAAGAAGACACTTTAATATCCATTTGGTAAAACATTAAATTTTTTAAGGATGTAAAGGCAAGTAGCATTTTAATGGACTCTAATTGAGCAACTGGAGCAAATGTCTCGTCATAGTCAATGCCCTCTTCCTGATTGAATCATTGAGGAATAAGTCTAACTTTATTTTTAATCACCATACCTTGTTTATCAAGTTTGTTTTTGAAAACCCACTTGTACCAATGACTGGATGATCGAGTGGTCTAAAGATAAGTTTCAAATTGGTTCAGTTCTTCTTACATGGCTAGGATCCAAAAATCATCACACAAGACCACATCAATACAATTAAGTTCAATACTTGAAAGTAAAACAAAATTGTTGACAAAGTACCATCTAATTTTGACCCCCGCAACTAGGATCACCAATGATCTACTCTTTTAGATGACCAGTTTTGTATTTTCAATCTTTTGATAGCCTTTGATCAGTGTGCTCTTTAGTTTCTTGCTTGCTTTGTTCAGCTTGTTTTTCTTCCAATTCTTTTTTTTTTTTTTTTGTATAAATGTCAAGCGATGGAGCTTTGTGTTGTTCACTGCTTTTTTCTTTTTAGATCCCTTCATCATCATCATCATCATCATCATCTTTTCTTGATGTATATATGATAGATTCATTAAAGACAACATGTATAGATTCTTCCACACATAGAGCTATTTTATTGTACACTCTATATGTCTTTTTGTTGGAAGAGTATCCAAGAAATATAGCCTCATCGGATTTGCTATCAAATTTTTAAAGATTTTCTCGAGTATTAAAGACAAAACATTTGCAGCAAAAAACTTTAAAATATAAAATTAATGGAGTTTTGTCAAACATAAGCTCAAAGGGTGTTTTTCTTAGAAAATGTCTCAACATAACTAAGTTAACAATGTAACAAGTTGTATTAACAACTTCAACCCAAAAGTATTTTAGGAGAGAGTTTCACAAATCATAGATCTAGCCATTTCTTGCAAGGTTCTATTCTTCCTCTCAATAACACCATTTTGTTGAGTTTTAGTAACTGAGAAGTTGTGAAAGATGCCATTCTCATCACAAAAATACGTAAACTCACGGTTGCAAAATTCTCTAACATTGTCACTTTTAATTGAAATCAAATTGTATACAAGAGAATTTTGAAATCACTTTTAATGGAGTTTTGTCAAACATAAGCTCAAATGGGTGTTTTTCTTAGAAAATGTCTCAACATAACTAAGTTAACAATGTAACAAGTTGTATTAACAACTTCAACCCAAAAGTATTTTAGGAGAGAGTTTCACAAATCATAGATCTAGCCATTTCTTGCAAGGTTCTATTCTTCCTCTCAATAACACCATTTTGTTGAGTTTTAGTAACTGAGAAGTTGTGAAAGATGCCATTCTCATCACAAAAATACGTAAACTCACGGTTGCAAAATTCTCTAACATTGTCACTTTTAATTGAAATCAAATTGTATACAAGAGAATTTTGAACATGTTTGACTAGTCTAGAAAATTCAGAGAATGCCTCATCATTTTGTCCGAGAAATAAAGTTCAAGTAAATCTTGAGAAATTATCTACTAGTACATAAGCATACCTCTTACCACCAATGCTAGTAGTCCTCATCGGTCTAAATAAATCCATATGTACTAATTTAAGGGTTTTGATGTAGAAATTATTTTCTTGGGTTAAAAAGATGTTTTGATCTGCTTTCCAAATTGACATGCATCACATATTCTGTCTTTTTTAAACTTCATTTTGGGCAGTCCTCTAACAAGCTCTTTTAAAGATAATTTGTTCAGCAAATCAAATGATACATGTCCTAACCTTCTATGCCAAATGTAGCCACCATTATCATGCATGAAAAGGCATCTAATATCATGAGCCAGAAGATTATCAAGATAAAATACATATACATTCCCAACATGGTTAGCAACAAAAATTATTTCATTACTAGAGCTGTCCATAATAGAGCAAAAGACTTTCTCAAAAGTAACTCTGTAGCCATTGTCATAGAATTGACTAATGTTAAGCAAGTTGTATTTCAGCTCATTAATCAATAGTACTTGTTTGATAATGGTAGAAGATCTTTTACCAATATTACCTATGACAAGAATTTTATTTATTTATTTATTTATTTTGTCTCCAAACGTAACAAACCCATCATTTGTAGCTTGAACATCTTCTAATAGGGTTGTATTTCTAATCATGTATCTTGAGCATCCACTATCTAAGAACCACTTTATGAAGCTCATTTTGTCCGATGAATGTACCTATACACGAGATGAGAGAGTGATTTTTTGTACCCATACCTTCTTGGGTCCATAAGGGTTAATGATGGTTCTTTTAACTCTCCAATTAATTTTCATTCCCAATTCAATGTTTTTCCTAACATGACATCTAGATGCATTGTGTCCAGTTTTACTATAATAAGTACAGCATGTAGAATTTGTGTTTGAGAAGCTTCCTTTCACAAAATAAGACTTGCATTTTTTTGCTTTGTGCACGCTCCTAGAAGGTTGAGATGATTTCTTATTCAACATTCAAGCAGCAAATGGAGTCAAGTAGAATTTTGTTCTCACTCATCAGCTTGTCATTTTCGTTTGATAAGGAATCGATTTTCACTTTCATTTCCTTGTTCCTTCTTGACAGCTTTTTGAGTTCATGGAACATATAAAAGAGGAGTTCATTTGGAACATCACTGTTATCACAAATAGAATCATGCAATTCAGTCACAAGGTTAAATAGGGAAGAATTTACCTTATCCTCCATTGCTATGAAGCATATGTTAGCTGTTTTATTTTTAGATTCTCCATTCTCTTTAGATTCAGAACCATTTTGATCTCAAGTTCCCATCATTCCTTTTCCTTTCTTTGTTTTCAAGTCATTTCTTTTCTTTTTGAACATCTTGGCTTCTTTCTTTTTGGCTATTGGGTAGTCAGCAATAAAGTGTTCTGTACGTTTGCACTCATAGCATTGAGGCTTGAAAGATGAAGTTTGTTCCTTCTTTTTTACGAACTTCTTGCTTCTTCTGAAATTTCCTTTTCTGAACATCTTTCTGAATTTTCTAACAACCATAGCCAATTCTTCTATATCCAATTCAGTTTCATCATCACTATCAGATTGATTGCTATCGGCATCATCATCAATAGCTTTCAGGGTTGTTCCTCTTTTGCTTTTGTCATTGTCATCAAATTCTTGAAACTTTTTAAGTTTCATTTCGTGAGTCAAGAGAGAGCTAATTAGCTCTTCAGTGGGTAAGGTAGGAAAAAGTTTTTGCTTCTTTACCAACAAAAACTTTTTGTCACTACTGATTATGACCTTCAGTGAGAAAATTTTTATTTTCTAGCTAAAAGTGATGGTTTTAGCTAGGAAATAAGTGTATTAGCAAGAAAATTTTAAATTTCCTCACTAATGATGTATCATTACGAAAATTTATTTTCTAGCTAAATTTTTCTCGCTAATACTACATTATCAGTAACGAAAATTCATTTTGTACCTAAAAATATGAAGCTAGAATATGAATTTCCGTCACTATTAGCTATATCTTTAGTGACAAAATTTGCATTTCCTAACTAATACCTATTCTTAAATTTTTTAAATATTTACAATATGATTCCAAAAATTTTACAAATTGGTCCCTAAATTTTGAAATATTTACAGTACTACCCCAAAAAGTTTATATTTAGACCCTAAATTTTAAAATATTTATAATAAAATTTCAAAAAATTCTATAAATTGATTCCTAAATTTTTAAATATTAATAATATAACAAGTGTACAAATACACACACACACACACACACACACACGCACACTATAATATTTGGCAAAACATATCCGATTACTTTTAAATTTGGTCAGGATATTTTTTTTTTTTTAGCAATTTTAACAGATCTAACAATTAAATCGTTAATTTGATGTATTTATGTTTCTAAATGCGTTAGATTTGGGACTTTGCTATAGAGATTATGCTAGATTATGGGGGCAAAACATATCCGATCATTATCAAATTTGGTCACAACACTTTTTTTTTAAAAAAAAAATAACAAATCTAACGGTTGGATTGATAATTTAATGCTCTTATATTTTAAAGGGATTAAGTTTTGAGCTTTTACATAGAGAATATGCTAGATTATGTGGCAAAACATATCCAATTTCCTTCAAATTTTGTCAAATATGTTTTTTAGCAATTTTAACAGTTCTAATGGTTGGATCGTTAATTTGATGTTCCTATATTTCTAAATGCATTAGATTTTAGGATTTTATACACAGATTATGCTAGATTATATGGAAAACTAGATCTAATTGCCCTCAAATTTGGTCAATATACTTTTTAAAGTAATTTTTATAGATCTAACGATTGGATAATTAATTTGATATTTCTATATTTCTAAATACGTTAGATTTTGAGGTTTTATACAGAGATTATGTTAAATTATGTGGTAAAAAATATTCGATTACCTTTAAATTTGGTCATGACACTTTTTTTTTTAGCAATTTTAATGGATCTAATGGTTGAATCTTTAATTTGATGTTCCTATACTTCTAAATACGTTAGGGTTTGGGCTTTTATACGGAGAATATATTAGATTATGTGGCAAAATATATTCAATTTTTTTTTCAAATTTGGTCAAGATACGTTTTTTAGTAATTTTAACAGATCTAATGATTGGATAGTTAATTTAATATTCCTAAATTTCTAAATGCATTATATTTTGGACTTTTATACATAGATTATGCTAGATTATATGGTAAAATAGATCCGATTGCCCTCAAATTTGGTCAAGATACTTTTTTTTTACAATGTTAACAAATCTAATGGTTGGATCATTAATTTATTATTCCTATATTTCTAAATGCGTTAGGCTTTGGACTTTTCTGTAGAGATTAAGCTCAAATTATGAAGCAAAACATATCCGGTTACCTACAAATTTAGTCACAACATGTTTTTTAGAAATTTTAACAAATTTAATGATTGGATTGATAATTTGATTTGCTTATGTTTCTAAACGCGTTAGGTTTTGAGCTTTTATATAGAGATTATGCTAGATTATGTGGTCAAATATATCTGATTATCTTCAAATTTGGTCAAAATATGTTTTTAGCAATTTTAACTGATCTAACGGTTAGATCATTAATATGATGTTCCTAAGTTTCTAAATGCATTAGATTTTGAGTTTTTAAACAAAGATTATACAAGATTATATGGAAAAACATATCCAATTGCCCCTCAAATATGGTTAAGATATATTTTTTTAGCAATTTCAAAAGATCTGACAGTTGGATCATTAAGTTGATGTTCCTATGTTTCTAAATGCATTAGGTTTTTTGTCTTTTATACAAAGATTATGCTAGATTATGCGGCAAAATAGATCTGATTGCCCTCAAATTTGGTCAAGATATCTTTTTTTTTTTAAATCAATTTTAAAATTTATAACGATTATATCATTAATTTGATGTTCATATGTTTCTAAATGCGTTAGGTTTTGGTATTTTATACAGAGATTATGCTAGATTATGTGACAAAATATATCCGATTACCATCAAATTTTGTCATAACAAGTTTTTTTGCCTATTTTAACAAATCTAATAGTTGAATCGTTAATTTAATATATATATATATATATATATATATATATATGAATATTACTCATTCCGTCCACAAATAATGAGCCTAATTTCCTTTTCAGTTTGTCCAAAAATAACTATTCACTTTCTAAATGTAGGTTGTATTTAATTATTTTTTTTTCAATTTTACACTTAGCACAATTTTCTATCAATTAATTAGTATTACAATTACCCATACTGAAGTTATTTTAACTAATAATGAAATCACATTATCATATAAAAATAGTCAAAAGTGTAATTTAATGAAGTGATATGGGTGAAAAGAAGACTCTAAAACAAATAGTGGGAAGAGAGAGACAAATGATATAAGTAAGAAGCGAGAGACATATGTAATTATTAGAGTGATGTAATTAAAAGAGTGGTGTGATTCAGATTAATGAGGTGAGAAAGATAATAAAAATACTTCAAATGGTATAATAGATATTTTAATCATTTTTACTATAGAATTTCACAATTTCTTAATATGTAGAGTTTTTACAATTAAGCCAGTTATTTGTGGACGGAGGGAGTATTAATATATATATATAATAATATATACATATATATATATTAATGCAGATTAATATATATGTATATATTATTAATATAATATATATATATATAAACATATACACCATATCTATATATTTATAGAGATTATACTAGATTCTGTGGCAAAACATATTGGATTACCTTTAAATTTGGTCCTAATACTTTTCCAATAATTTTATCGAATCTAACAGTTGGATCGTTAATTTAATATGCCTATATTTGTAAATGAGTTAGGTTTCGAGTATTTTTATAGAGATTAAACTAAATTAAGTGGTAAAACATATCTGATTACTTTTAAATTTGGTCCTAATACATTTTCTAGTGATTTTATCAAATCTAATGGTTTGATCGTTAATTTGATATGCCTATCTTTCTAAATGTATTAGGTATCTGTATTTTTATAGAGGTTATGCTAGATTCTGTGCCAAAATGTATTCGATTACCTTAAAATTTGGTCATGAAACTTTTTCTTAACGATTTTATCAAATATAACGATTGGATTATTAATTTAGTATGCCTATCTTTGTAAATGGAATAGATATCAAACATTTTGTCATATATATAAATATATCTTCCTGTAGTTGTTGTTATTGTTGTGTGTGTGTATATATATTAATATGTAAATATATATGAATATATTAACATGCATATATTAATATATATATATATATATATATATATGAATATTTGAATATATTTTGCTCCTTGAATTTTTATATTTTCAAAATGACCTCCAAAAAATTTTTAATTGGTCCTTAAATTTTTTAATATTTATAAAATAACCCACAAAAAATTTGTAAATTAATCCATAAAGTTTTGAATATTTATAGTATGACTACAAAATTTTTTTTAGATTCACTAAAATTTTAAACATTTACAATGTCCCCCAAAATGTTTTTGCAATTATTCTATATATGTGTATATATAAGTATTTATGCATATATACATATATATATATATAAATATGTAATAAATAAATTAATTATCATTTAAATTTATTCAAATGTACATAGATGTCCAAATTATCGCATATTATTGAATAATATGTATTGATAGTAAATTTATATTATTGTTTATGTTTTATTCTATATATATATATATATATATATATATATATATACATGTATACATATATATATGTTTATTAATTTTTTTATAAATGTATGTGTATATATATGTATATTTATGTAGGATGTATGTGTGTGTGTATGTGTGTGTGTGTATATATATATATATATATGTGTGTGTGTGTGTGTGTGTGTGTGTGTGTGTGTGTGTGTGTGTATGTGTGTATAAGTCATTTTTTCTAATTGATCTATATGTATAAAATTATTTAATAAAAGTGATGACATAATTTATTAAAAATGATAATATAATTAACAAAATATAGACTTTTAAAATTATATAACTATACAAAATAACTTATTATATTGAATAATTTGTTTTACTAGTACACTTAATATGATTATTATATTTTGTTATAATACTAATATTTTTTTAAAAAAAAAATAAAATAGAACTTTACAAATAGTTTGAGTAAAAAAAAAAAAATGATATGACCAAACATGAAGTTTGGCCCAGTGGTAGAGTACATGCGTTGCACTCCAAACCGCCAGACCAAGGTTCGAATCTCTCTTGTGAATCTCGCAAAATTAAAGTGGTGTAATCACGTGTGGTAGGTTCATATGGACCATGCAATAAGAAGCAGTCCACAGATTCTGAAAAAAAAAATCAAAAATAGGTGTGGTGCGAATTTTGAAAATTTTCAAAAATTTTTATTTTTTTCAATTCGTAATGACCACTTTCCTCGCCAAAGAGCTTTTTGGCGAGAAAAATTCCACGTCTTCGGCATGACTTTTGTCTAGGAAACTTTCCTCGCCAATGACAAAAAATTTTGTCGCCATTGATTCCTCCAAAAAATATATAAAAATATTTTTACGAATTTGTGAAATAAAATTGGCTCTTTCTGTGACAAATCTTTCGCGACAAAATTTTTTGTCGCGAAAACATAATCATCAGCGACAAAATGAAGTTTTGATAACAAAAATTTTATGATTTTTGTGACAAAATTTTTCCTAGCTAAAAGTTGGAGCTTTAGCGAGGAAACAATTTTCCTCGCTAAAAGGCTCACATGTTTTGTCACCAAAATGCTTTGGCGACGGTGCTTCAGTGACGAAGGCGCGACAAAATTTTTTTCCTCTCGAAATTAGACTTTTAGTTAGGAAAATATTTTGTCACTAAAGACTATTATTATTATTTTTTTTTTTTTTTTGGTAGTGAATCTCCACATGTCATGGGCTAAATCACAGCCACTTACTCGATTATATTCAGTGGCATCAAGGGCACAACATAGGATGTTCATAGCTTAGAAATTCAATGTCATTTTGGTATTGTCTTCAGTATCATATTCGTCACTCTATTTAAGAACTATTCGACCTTCAACACTTTTAGAAGGAACATATGTTCCTTTTTCAATCAAATTCCACTGCTCAAAATTAATTGAGCATACATAGATCTTCAAACGATTTTTTCAAAGTGTATAATTGCTCCTAGTGAACAAGAGAAGTCTATTTGTCGAAGATCCCTCGATATAAGGAAGAGATGAGGTATTTGCCAAAAGGATCTTTTCTGCAATGCAATTTAGCTAAAGAAATGTAGACTAATACTCTAATACCAATTGAAAAACCTTAGGGGGTGAATAAGGTTTTTGGTAAATTTAAACACTTTTTTGAATTTTGATTTTTGAAATCATCTTTTTATTTTAAAGACAAATCATGATGTATGAAGGGTATGCGAAGTAGAAATTCGTGTAGTTTTAAAGAGATATCTAGGATCTTAAAGAGATGTGTCAAGTGATGTGTAATTAATACAATAGTAAATATGGGTTGGTGAAAGTCATAAAGATCTCTTCGAGTGATTGAAACTTTGTGTAGAGAAGTTCACAAAAAATCAGAAATAAATGCAAAAAAGATGGACAAAAGATTTATAGTGGTTCGATCCTCAAAAATCTATATCCATTATCTTAAGCTCACACTTAAATATTTTAAACTAAATCACTATAAAGCTCACTCAAATCAATGGTGTTCAACTGCACTAATTACATAAGAGGATCATTGCACTTGGTTTTATCCAAAACCTCTCAACCAACTACAAATCAAACAACGTTGATATACAAAAGGATTTATAGAAATAAGACAAAGATAGCTCACAATTTTGAGCAGATCTAGCAAACATGAGCATTATTGGCTTTTTACCTTTGAATGATGATATGACTTTTTGTGGTGGCTTTTTCTTGGTGTTGCGGTATATTTGTTGGTTATGGTTCAGCTCAACAATAGGAACCAAAACAGAGATTTGATTCTTGTAACAAAAAAAAAAAAAAAAAGGTAACCTAACTATCTATACTCTTTCAAACCATTGAAGAACAAAGCCTCAAAGACTCACAAGATGACTAGAAAGTTCTACTAGATTCTCACCCTAATATCCTTGAAGTAACAAAGGCAAACGAGAACAATAGAATAGAGAAAATAAGCACCCAAATATTGAATTTTAAACAAACCTTAGAAGAACAAAGAAATTAAGACCTATTCAAAGAAAACAACATTGGATTATCCAAAAGATTTATAGACTCTTATAAAAGGAGGACTAACCCTTTAGCTTGGTCTTGAATAAGATGAACAAGGAGGCTTGGCCTCTCAAGATTCTCTCTCAAATTTGAATTAAAGTCAAGTGAATTGTATTGTCAAAGTAATAAAGGTGCTATTTAAACTACTCTAACCCTAGCTTAGTAATCCCTGAGGTTTAGTTACAGTTTAGGGTCAAAATAAGTCTTTACAAGCAATTAAAAGTGAAGAAAATTAGAGAAAAGTATTAAAAAGTGAAACAGTCGACGACTGCTCACGGCCAAGCTGGCACCGGTTTGGAACATCACAACCAGCACCGATTAGGTTCTGTCTTCGGCCGGTTCTCGTTTGCTTGAGTGTTGGTTTTGGACAGAATGGAGCCGGCGCCGGTTTGGCTACATGGAGCCTGCGCCGGCTGTCCTCTGGAAGCCTTCCTTATCAAATTTCATCCCCTTTTGTTGACGGTCTTAGTGCAAGTGGGAGACTGTTGGGGATATGCCCTAGAGTCAATTTGTACTTATATTATTGTCATTATGTTTTATATAATAATATGAGGCTTTCCTTTCCATGAATAGTGAGTTTTATTTTGTTGGTCATCAAGTACGTGACTTGATAGTAAAACCCTACAATGAATACAATGACTATTCTAAAACTGTCCATGATCGATTATTATTATTGGAATAATAATAAATTAAGATTAGTATGTTTGTGACTTAATGGCTATGTTTTATTGGCCATGGATATTTGTGATATCAAGTCAAGACATAAATAAATGTTAAAGAACATTGTATTGGACATGATCCACTATGAGAGTACTTCATGGAATATGTCATAAGTACTTTCTAGCCATAATAATATTGAAAGTCCTTAGACCTAAATTCATCATACTTTCCTACTTGATAAATTCTATATTTTGACATTGTCTAAAGTTGTCTTTAACCAGATAATAAATTAGACTACTGTTGGATATAGAATAAATCAATGAGAGGAATATGATTGATTGTGAAGGAATTTGTCCCTCTCAATTATGGGAGAGATATTCATGGGCCCCTTGATAAGTTAGACTATTAAAAATGTATGGTCGTGCTCAAATATATCAATCTAAGATATTGATATCATTTGTTTGAACAGTCTACTATGAAATCAAGAAATAATTGATTAAGCTTAATAAGGATGACATGCTCCGTGCCTTATGCTTAATCGGGATATCGTGTGACAAAAGGACTAAATATAAAATTATGGTTTGGTTCAAAGAGATCACCGATCTTCATTTAACCTGTATAGTTATAATGTTTTGCTAGAAACCGCTTATAACTTGTGGGCCATTTAAATATGATTTAAGCACACTGCCAGTGTTAAATGAACCTATAGGGTCACACAATAAGCGAACTTGTTAGGTTATTTTTCTGGTGACCAGGTTCGATGTATCTGGATGATGTCCAGATTATAAAAATCTGACTCGATAAATTAATTAGTTAAATTACTGAGATAATGGCAGAATCTTATCATATCAGTTTTAATCTAATTTGAATTTAAATTAGAATATGATAAGATATTATTAGGGTTGGACTCTAAGAGGTTCGAGGGTTTTTAAGAAAACCCTAGTCGTCTTTTCAATAGTCCAATTTTTCGGTTGAGAACATCTGTGCCATTCTCTACCAGAAAGGAAAAAAAACCTCTCAAACCCTAGGCGCTAGCACTCCCCGGGTATCGAGTGAATTCGCGGTGTGCATCCGATAGAGGACGTTCGCATACTGCAGCGTCTGGTGATTGTTCGGGTTGAACGTACAACAGCGCAACCAGAATCGAAGGATTTCGATTACAGCAACCAGAGGTAACTCTTAAACCTTAGATCTTCTTAATCGTTTACTTGGGTCATCGGGAGGGATTCGTGGATGTTTTTCGTGTTTAGGAGTCCACGAATTCTAACACTTGTTGGGGTCCTTCGCGGATGGCCATCAACACCAACTCTTGGCTCGCTTCCTCAACCCTCCAATCCTCTTTCATCCTCAAGCATTGTTTGATGATCAATTGAAAATCATCTTGAAGTTTCTTGGTCCTCGCTCTAGTCATCAGTCCTTGTCCTCCATGATGAAGTAGAGTCTCATCATCTCCCCCTCCTTGAAAAGGATTCGTCTTCGAATCTTTGCCATCATCTATATCAAAAGGAGAGAGGTCACTAACATTAAAGGTAGTACTAACATGATACTCACCCGGTAGATCTATCTTGTAAGCATTATCTACAACTTTGGCAAGAATTTGAAATAGTACATCCCCCCTTGGATCAAGTTTGCTTCGGCGTTACGTGGGGAATCTCTCCTTGTGAAAGTGCACCCATACCCAATCGCTCGGCTCAAAAGAAACCTTTTTCCTTCCTTGATTGTGCTTATAGGCAATCTCTTTGTTGCATTTTGCAATGGTTTCCTTCACCTTCTAATGGAGTGCCTTCACCATTTCTATTTTCTTAGCTCCATCAAGGTTCAACCGTTCACCTATAGGCAAAGGAACCAAATCTAAAGGAGTTAGAGGATTAAAATCATATACAATTTAAAAATGAGAATAAGAAGTAGTAGAGTGAATAGCCTTATTGTATGCAAACTCAATGTGAGGCAAGCACTCCTTCCAATTCTTCAAGTTCTTCTTGCTTATGGCCCGCAAGAGTTGGGTGAGTGTACGATTGACCACCTCGGTTTGTCCGTCCATTTGGGGATGACAATCTGTGGAAAACAAAAGGTTAGTTCCAAGTTTGTTCCATAAAACTCTCCAAAAATTGCTAAGAAATTTTGTATCCCTATCCGAGACAATAGTCTTTGGAATCCCATGCATTCTTACCACTTCCTTAAAGAATAAATTTGCAATGTATGACACATCATTAGTCTTGGAACAAGCCACAAAATGAGCCATTTTGGAAAATCTGTCAACAATCACAAATATAGAATCCTTGCCCCCCTTGGACCTAGGCAATCCTAAAATGAATTCTATTGAAATATCAACCTAAGGAACATTAGGTGTGGGCAAAGGAGTATAAAGATCATGTGGAAAAGCTCTAGACTTAACTCGCCTACAGGTAATGCATTGAGAACAATGTCTCTCCACATCCTTTCTCATTTTTGGCCAAAAGAAATGTTCCTTAAGGATGCCTAAGGTTTTGCAACACTAAAATGCCCCATTAGTCCCCCACTATGGGTTTCCCAAACTAGCAACACCCTAATGGAACCCTTTGGCACACAAAGCCTTGCCTCCCTAAACAAGAAACCATCATGCCTATAATATTTAGCAAATGCACATTTCTCACAAATATGGAAAATATCCCCAAACTCCTCATCATCAACATACAAATCTTTCACAAATTCAAAACTAAGAAGTTTAGTATCAAAAAAGTTGAGGAGTGCATACCATCAAGATAGTGCATCCACTACCACATTTTTCTTACCCTTCTTGTATTGAATGACATATGGAAATGTCCCAATAAACTCCATCCACCTTGCATGCCTTTTGTTCAAATTTTGTTAGCTCTTGAGGTGTTTAAGGGTCTCCTGATCGGTATGAATGACAAACTCTCTAGGCAAAAGGTAGTGTTGCCAATACTCTAAGGTCCTCACCAAAGCAAAAAGCTTTTTGTCATAGGGGTAGAATAGTCAAGGGCTGCACCGGACAATTTTTCACTAAAGTATGCAATGAGTTTTCTATCTTGGGTAAAGACCGCACCTATTCCCACCCCACTTGCATCACACTCTATCTCAAAAGCCTTCTCAAAATTGGAAAGAATAAGAATTGGAGCTTGGCTCAATTTATCCTTGAGGGTTTGAAAGGCTTGTTGTTAGGTTTCCTTCCACCTAAATCCCACCTTTTTCTTTACCACTTCAATTAGAGGGGCTACTATAGTGCTAAAATTTTGGATGAACCTCCTATAGAAACTAGCTAGCCCATGGAAACTACAGACTTGGGTAATGGTGGTAGGGGTTGGCTAATATTGGATGGCTTTCACTTTTCCCTCATCAACCTCAATCCCTCTTGCATTCACAACATACCCAAGGAATGTAATCTTCCCTAAACAAAAAGAGCATTTCTCAAGATTAGTATACAATCTCTCCATTCGGAGAGCCACAAGCACACTTTGAACATGATTTAAATGATCTACATATGATTTGTTATAAATTAATATGTCATCAAAGTACACAACAACAAATTTCCCAATGAATTTCCTCAAAACATGGTGCATTAATCGTATGAAAGTACTAGGAGCATTAGACAATCTAAAGGGCATGACAAGCCACTCATACAACCCTTGTTTAGTTTTAAAAGTTGTATTCCATTCATTCCCTTCTCGTATCCTAATTTGGTGATAACCGGATTTCAAATCAATTTTTGAGAAAATGCATACACCAAATAGCTCATCTAACAAGTCACCTAGCCTAGGAATGGGATAGCGATATTTTGCCGTTGTGTTGTTGATAGCACGACAATCCACACACATACACCATGTCTCATCCTTTTTAGGCACCAAGAGAACTGGAACCGCACATGGGCTTAAGCTCTCTCTCACATGTCCTTTCTCAAGCAATACCTCCACTTGCTTTTGTAATTCCTTGGACTCCTCCAGATTGCTTCTATGTGCCGGTCGGTTGGGGATGATGGCTCTGGGTACAAAGTCAATTTGATGCTCAATTCCCCTCAATGGTAGTAGTCCTCCGGGCACCTCATTTGGGAAAACATCTTCAAACTCTTGAAGAATAGCTGCAATTTAATGAGGCAAAGACAATGTGAAATCATTAGTAGAAACATAAGAACCTTTGCATAAAAGTAGAATAACTGATTCCTTAGCTTCTATAGCCTCTATGACCTCATTCTCTTTTGCAAAGAAATTTACTCTCTTTTTACCTCCCTTCTCTAGGCCTTACTCATTTCTATCATTGATTGTCAAAGGCACTTACTTACTCATTCTTTCTCTCAATTCTTTTTCTTGCCTCTCCCTTTCTTTCCTCTCACTTTTTTGCTTTTGCTTAACTTCTAGTGCTCCCTTCTTCTTCTCCTTTTATTTCATGATTTTTTTGTCTTTGCTCACCTCACTAGGGGCCATGGGGGTGAGGGTAAACTTAGTTCCCTCCTTGAGTAGGGAATAAATATTTTTTTTCTCCTATCATGTTTCACATGCCTATCATATTGCCAAGGCTTCCCTAGTAGTAAGTGTCCCGCTTACATGGGCACTACATCACAAAGTACATAATCCTTGTACTTCCTCATTTCAAAAGATACCAACACTTGCTTATTTACTCTCATTTCCCCACTATCATTCAACCATTGTAGTTTGTAAGTCTTGGGATGCTTAATCCAACTCATGTCCAATTCTTCAACTAAATCCACACTAATCACGTTAGTGCAACTCTCACTATCCACAATGACACTACAAGTGGTCTTGTTGATTAGACACCTAGTGTAGAAAATGTTCTCTCTTTGTTGGTGGTCTTGATCTTCAATAGTTTGTGAGCTCAATGACCTTCTTGTGACTCCCACCAAGGAGTATTCTTGTCCTACAACTTCCCCTTCATCACTCTCCTCATCTCCAATTCCCTCTTAGTTTTCTTGTTTCCTTTCTTCCTCTTCTTCTTCGTCGGTAGAAACCTCACCATAGGGATTGGTATACATGGCCCTCTTGCTTGGACACTCATGAGAAGTATGTTCATATCCTAGGCACTTAAAACACTTGATGTCTCTATTCCTTTGTGGCCTCTCCATGGTTTTCCCTTTGTCCTTGTTCCATCCTTCCCTAGGTTTCCAATTTTCTCTAGGTTTCCAAACCTCCATTGGTTTGTTGAAGTCCCTTTGATATGGTTTAGGGGCTTCTTCCTTCTTAGTTTGCACCTTGCTAGTTGTGTTGGGATTTGGAAGTGTTGGTCTAGTAAATACCCTCCTCCTTAATTGTCTTTCAATCTTCATGGCGACATGTACCATATCCTCCAAGCGATTATAGGGGTGCAATTCCACCAAATTGGCAATCTCCCTATTGAATCCTCCCAAAAATCTTGCCCTTGTAGCTCTTGGATCCTCATGGATTTGAACTCTCATCAACATTACCTCCATCTCCTTATGATAATCCTCCACACTCTTGTTCCCTTGCTTGAGTGCTTAGAGCCTTCGGTAGAGATCATTATAGTAATGGTGTGGTATAAACCTTGCTCTCATCATATCTTTCAACAAATTCTAATTAGCCACGGTTTCTACTCACATTTGTCTCCTTTGTGCACTAACTTACTCCCACCGTACCAAAGCATACTCCGAGAATCCAAAAATAGCCAACCTCACTTTTGACCTCTCACTATAGTTATGGCTTTCTAGAAATATGTCCATTTTGCTTTTCCACTCAAAATAAGCTTCGGGGTCATTTTTGCCATAGAATGTAGGCACCTTCAACTTAATATGGCTCAACTCCCTTTCCACATCATTTCCTTCTCTCTTTCCTCCTCTATGACCCTATCCTCTATGTTGTTCCCCAAAAGCCTCGACATGATCCCCCTCATACCATTCATCAACTCCCTCAAATTCTCTTTCTAGCCCCCTTACATTGATCCCCCCGTTCCTTCCTTGGCCTCTTCCTCGTCCTCCTCTTAAGCCATGTCTTCCTCCTCTCATAGGAGCTTGTTGGATACCCCCAATAGAGTGTTCATCCTATTCTTTCCCTTGTTGGGCATGTAAAGGAGTATTGTGGGCATCTCCATCCCTCATCCTTGGACTAGGCACTTCAAATCGCTCTTGGCCTCTCCTTTGTGCAACGGTAGAAGACTGTCTAAGATGGTTTATCAACTCCCTTGTCAAGTTTTGGAACTCGCTTTGCATTGTCCTCATCATAGCTTGCATGTCTTCACGCAGTCCTCTAGCATCAAATTGTTCTTCTTGAGGTCTACTAGGTCCACTTGGGTTAGACCTAGAGATCTCTTGTTCATGGGCCATGGTGATAGAATATTGCCTTACACCTATAAAACAAAGAGGTTAGAAGAAAAAAATAGATCCTCACTCACTTTCTTGCGTGATGGCTCTCCAAATTGATCGCTCCACGCTCGTGTTTGCTCTCTTAGGCTATGTTAATGATAAGCTCACCCTCTTGCCTTTTTCTCAACACTCAAGCCTTCTTGTTCGATCCTAATTCTCCCCAATAGCTGAAGATTTAGTCCAGCTAAGTGAATCACACAAATCAAGAGAATTTTCCAATTAGGGGGTCTTAAGGAAATTTCAACAAACACTTGTTGGGCACCTCAAGCAAACAAGTTTTAAGCCAAGAATTTCAAGGAGTGTGGACTCGATCAACATAAAAATAAACACTAGACGCACAAGAAACAATTCTAAGCAAGAAACAAACAAGAAATTATCAAAAACAAAGAGACAAGAAAAACTAAAATTAGGATGATGAAGAACAAAATGGTCACAAGTGCACAATAGAGAAAATGAGTTCAAGGATCATGGAATTCAACATTAGAGTGTTATAACAAGTCACAAAAACCTAAAGAATCAAAATCAAGAATCAAAATTCCCAACCATAGCCAAAAACACTCTCATGGAACTTTTATCAAACACCTTGGCTGCAACTCGTCACTCAAGAGTAATCAGAAATTTCAACCATTTTCAAGCCAAATTTCACCACAAACACAAGACAAATTTGTTCCCAAAGATTATAACAACATCAAGGAGCAATTTCCCAACAGAAAATTCAAGATATAACAAAGATTCAATTACCCTTTTGACGCATATTTTTCAATTACGGGATTTGCCCTATTTTTCTTTTTCTTCACTTTGTGGAGCTCCTTTTCTTGTTTTCAAGCTTTTATGGGAATCAAGCTTTTCCTTACTCTGATACCAAACTCTTTGATATGACTTTTTGTGGTGGCTTTTTCTTGGTGTTGTGGTATATTTGTTGGTTATGGTTCAGCTCAACACTGGGAACCAAAACAGAGATTTGATTCTTGTGACAAAAAAAAAAAAAAAAGGTAACCTAACTATCTACACTCTTTCAAACCATTGAAGAACAAAGCCTCAAAGACCCTCAAGATGAATAGAAAGTTTTACTAAATTCTCACCCTAATATCCTTAACGCAACAAAAGCAAACAAGAACAATAGAATAGAGAAAATAGGCACCCAAATATTGAATTTCAAACAAGCCTTAGAAGAACAAAGCAACTAAGACCCATTCAAAGAAAACAACATTGGATTATCCAAAAGATTTATAGACTCTTACAAAAGGAGGACTAACCATTTAGCTTGGTCTTGAATAAGATGAACAAAGAGGCTTGGCCTCTCAAGATTTTCTCTCAAATTTGAATTAAAGTCAAGTGAATTGTCTTGTCAAAGTAATAAATGTGCTATTTATACTACCCTAACCCTAACTAAGTAATCCCTGAGGTTTAGTTACAGTTTAGGGTCAAAATAAGTCTTTACAAGTAATTAAAAGTGAAGAAAACCGGAGAAAAGCATTAAAAAGCATAACAGTCGACGACTGCCTACGGCCAAGCCGGCGCCGGTTTGGAACATCACAACCGGCACCGGTTAGGTTCTGTCTTCGGCCGATTCTTATTTGCTTGAGTGTTGGTTTTGGATAGAATGGAGTCAGCACCGGTTTGGCTGCATGGAGCTGGCACCGGCTGTCATCTGGAAGCCTCCCTCCTCTGGACGCCTCCCTTGTCAAATTTCATCCCCTTTTGCTGACGACTTAAGTTCTTGTTAGGGTCCTTCGCGGATGACCATCAACACGAACTCTTGGCTTGCTTCCTCAACCCTCCAATCCTCCTTCATCCTCAAGCATTGTTTGATGATCAATTGAAAATCATCTTGAAGCTTCTTGGTCCTCGCTCCAGTTATCGGTCCTTGTCCTTCATGATGAAGTGGAGTCTCATCAAATGATTTGATTTCACAATGAAGCACAAAGAGATATTTTTGTGTTTTGAAAATATAAGAGTGTTTCTGAATAAGTTAGCACAAAAATCTTTCAAAAATTCGTGTTTAAATAGCTTTTATAGAAACAAAAAGTGAAGCTTGAACGACTAGTTAACGGCTAATTTTCTGTTAGGATCTTCAGTGTTTTGGATTCATGAAATGGACGGATGTGCATCCAAAACATGCGTCCAAGACAACACTATTCATTTAAAAGAGTGTTTTGAAAATTTTACAAAATACTGGATGGATGTTTTGGATTACGAGTTTCTTCCAAAAAACTTCTCCACAATATTTATAAAAGTCAGATTCAAAATATTTTTATTTGAGAAACTTTTATAAGTGCTTCAATGTAAAATAAAATTAAACCAAGGTAAAGAGGCAAAGGAATTACATACAATACCTTGAAGTAAAAATTCCTAGTATACAATTCTTCAAGAAAGTCTTCAATATGTGCAACCTCAGTTGATTATTCATCATTGCCCTTGAGTTGCGAGAATCATTCAATATTCTCAAGACCTTGAAGAGTGAAGGTCAAACAAGTTATATCCAAAAATTCCTATCACATGTAAATGCACATATTAATCCACATCAATATTTGTCATAAGTCAAAACATATGAAAATGCCTTTCGGGCTAACATATACTATTTTTCTCTAAATAATTTCTATTAAACTATATGGTTACGTGTAGCTCCAGAAGATGGAGGATGCATTTACTCATTTGAAAGTTTGGATGTGATATAATGAGTACTAGTAGCTTGGGTCTACGCAAGGCCAATTCATAAGCTTTAGAGCACAGCACACTTAGATACATTTCAAATATTAAAGCAATTTATTGATGTCAATCTTTTAAATTTAGTTGCTTTAATATATATAGAAAATTAAAGATTAATGTCACAAGTTTCACAACAGAGCTCTATTAGTGGAGGGGTGATACAAGATGAGAGGTCTTTATGTGCGCAAGTCGTTGGCGGCTTTAAAAAGAGCTAAATTTATGGGTTGAATACTAAGGCTTCTAGTTTCAGACCAAAGTACACTCGTAGTGGATATTACCATGGTGAGCCTTTGAGTGTATGAATCTAGGCGCAGGTGGAGACACATAAGGTAAAAAATAAAATTGAGAAGAAAATGCAAAAGAAATATCAGTATATTGTGCATCTATAAGAGCAAATGTGAGATTTCTATTAGTATTTGGGATTACAAGTATCTCCATTACCACCTTTTAATGGCTCCACCCCAAACTAAGATGATGATGATGATGATGATGATGAGACTCCTAGTGATGCTACTGATGATGCATGTGGTCCTTCTTAGTAATATTTATTCATTTTTGTTTTTTTTATAGGTGCATTTGAACTATATTGTAGTCTCCAAATATTATACTTTAGATGTTATTGATTTGATTTAATTTAAATATATATGTTTGAAATTGTTGATGTATTTTATGATTTGTTGAATACGTTAAATATAGTACATTTGATTAAGATGATTTTGATTGTGAATGCATTAAAAAAATTATTATAGACCAAATTCATTGCCCAAGAAAACATTTTTTTTTAAATCGAAATTCTTAGAATTGTTAATTAGTACACGATCACAACTTAGTGACTGACTTGTTTGGATCGCTGATTAGTGATTAAATATTCAGCGAGCAATACAGTCCGTGGTTGCTAATTAGCAACATTGTGATTGCAAAAACTTTTCAAATATAATAATTTTTTATTATCAACTGATTTGCGATCGAAAAAAATGTGTGGCGCTAAATTTTTAGCAACTATGTAAAGCATGACTGTCAAGAATATTATGAGATTATGTCGGACGTGGGACTCGAACCTACATCCTTGTTTTGGGGGAATGCGTGTTTCACCATCAAGCTATTGATATTCTTGTGATTTATTGTGCTACATATTAATTATATAATATATTTTTTTGTGAAATAGCAACGGATTTGTAAGGGATTTGTGGCGGATCTAGGATGAACAAATTTTCCGTTGCAAATTCGTAGCTAATTAGCGAGGGATTTGCGAGGCTCATTTTTCAAATTTTAAAAATAAATTTATTTTCAAATTTTAGAAGGCTATTGCAAATCAGTTGCTAATTGCGATGGCTTTACGACAGCCATCCAAAATTTAATTAATTATTTTTAAATTGAAAAAAATGAGCTGGCGCATATCCATTACTAATTAACAACAGATTTGGGACGACTCCAAATCCATAGCTAATTAGCGAGGAATTTGCGACGGCTCATTTTTAAAAATTTTAAAAAATAAATTTATTTTCAAATTTTGAAAGGCCGTCGCAAATCCATTGGTAATTAACGACGGTGTTGCGACGGCCATCTAAAATTTAAAAATAAATTTTTTTTAGATTTTAAAAAATAAACCGGTTCAAATCCATTACTAATTAACGAGATATTTACGACGACTAATTTTTTCAAATTGAAAAAATAAATTAAGTTTCAAATTTTGGAAGGCTGTCG
Source organism: Voacanga thouarsii (assembly GCA_026120185.1). NCBI lineage: Eukaryota > Viridiplantae > Streptophyta > Magnoliopsida > Gentianales > Apocynaceae > Voacanga > Voacanga thouarsii. The sequence goes on from JANUWF010001567.1 coordinate 2,759,824, forward strand.
CAAAGCCCTTGCCACTTTGCGACAACCATCCAAAATTTAAAAATAAATTTATTTTTTAAATTTAAAAAAAAAGTCGTCACAAATCCATTTCTAGGGATTTGGGACGGCTTATTTTTTTCAAATTTTAAAAAATAAATTTATTTCCAAATTTTGAAAGGTCGTCGCAAATTCGTTGCTAATTAGTGAGGTATTTGTGATGGCTCATTTTTTTAATTTAAAAAAATAAATTTATTTTTAGAAGGCTATCACAAATCTATTGCTAATTAGCGAGGGATTTGCGATGACTCATTTTTTTAATTTTTAAAAAATAAATTTATTTTCAAAATTTGGAAGGCCGTCGTAAATCCGTTATTAAATAGCGATGGATTTGTGACGACCATCCAAAATATAAAAATATTTTTTTTAATTTGAAAAAATAATCCGTCACAAATCTATTGTTAATTAGCAAAGAATCTGTGACGACTCTTTTTTTCAAAATTTAGAAGGCCGTTGCAAATCCATTGCTAATTAGAAAGGAATTTGCGATGGCCATCCAAAATATAAAATAAATTTATTTTTTAAATTTTAAAAAATGAGTCATCACAAATTCTTCGCTAATTGGCAATGGATTTACGACGGCTTATTTTTTCAAATTAATTTTTTTTTTAAATGTGCAACACAGTGCCTCAACAATTCCTTACAGAAGTGCCCAGTATACTTACGGACATATTGCCATAGTGTCAACATCATTCGCAACGCAACACCTACCTAATGTTGGGACCACTTACACAAATTTGCTACTCCAACAAGACGAATTGCAAATAACAGCATTTCAACACCAACCCAAATTGTTGGTCCTGTGCTAAACCACCTAATCCAACCAAACCAAGATCAACAGAGCAACTAATAATTAATAGGACAGCAGTCATGGACTCACTAGGACCAATTTCTGACATCGATGGACCCCCCGATTCCAAGGGAGAATGTGGGTACGACACAGAATTCACTTATGATGGTGATGATGGCAGCAGTTCCGACAGTGACCATGACGATATAGATATACAGAACATGAAAATTCGGGGTTCACCAACAACAGTACAACGTATATCAGGCCTGCGTACAGATATGCATTCATACCACCGTTTCTAACATATTGGTACAGGAGCACCTAACAGTAACTTTTTCTATATTGGAGATGACTTGCGCGTTGATGAATGGTCATAAGAGAATTGGAAGTTAAGGCATAAAATACATTTTCAGGATAAGACACAAGCAGTTTATGCCATTATTATATGGCACGTATGGAAGAGATGCAAATTCACAATTATCAAGAGCAAGAATGAAGTTTGGAGTGCCTCCTGCAAGAATAACATGGAAACAAATCTATGTGCTTGGTATATCCGAATCATTAAGAAGGCTAGCACTGGACAGTAGGAAATATCGGTTTGGAATAACAAGCATACATGTCTTCAAAGGGTCATAGATAACAATAAAGAAATTTGTCTTACTAATTTATTGCACAACATGTATTACACCTCAACAGAGACGACCCCGAGACACATGTCAGTACTGCAGTTTGAGTTGTTCATGACAAATTCTAAGTTGGATGTTCGTATCGAAAGGGCTGGTATGCCAGGAAAGTGGCATTGAGTTTTTATATAGTACATGGTCTTCTACATTTAGAGTACTACCTAACTATATGTTGGCATTACATGAATCAAATCTTGGAATAAGAGTGCACTGGAAACACCATAACATCAGTGCAAGAGATACCAACATATTTAGGTATGTATTTTGGGGTTTCAAATCATCGATCAAGGGATTTAGGTATTGTCGTCTAGTAATATCAATTGATGGCACCTATTTAAGAGGGGGGTTGTTCTTTTGATCGCAAGCACTTGGGATGCTAACAACCATGTGTTTCCTCTGGCTTTTATGGTTGTTGACGCTGAATCAATAGATTGTTTGGGATAGTTTCTTAGACTAGTCCGGGATCATATGGTGCGCAAAAGTCATATTTATCTTGTAACCGATAGGCACGTATGCATCTTATCTACTATGAGGAGACAGTCTTGATGGATTGAGCTGATGGGGGTCCATAGGTATTGTGTACATCACATTCTTGGCAACTTTAATATGATGTTCAAGGATACCGAGTTGAAGAGGCTGATGTACAAGGACGGAATTGAGAAGAAGTCCAAGTTTGAATCCGTAATGAATGAAATAAGAGAACACAATCAGGAAGCATATAATTAGTTGATGTAGATTGGCCCCGAAAAGTGATCAATTTCACATGATGGTGGAAATTGATATGGTTGTATGATGACGAATTTATCTGAATACTTGAATAGTGTTTTTAAACAACATGGACATTACCAATTAAAGCACTAGTTGATGCAACAGTTACAAGGATCGTGAGTACTTTAACTTGTATCAGACTGAGGCTAGTCACTGTAACAAACCATTTCCTCTCCTGATATGGAAGGCATTTTAGCCAGCTTCACAAAAGGCTAGAACTTTCCGGGTTGAGCAATACAATGAAAAGGCTGGAATTTTCAGTCTAAAAACACCCACAAGAGCTGTAAGGAAATGTAACAATATTTATACGGTGAAAAGGACTTTACAAGACTATACATGTATGAAATGGAATATCTTTGTATTGCCGTGCATGCATGTATTCACAATTTGTCGACACCGTGGCTAGCAAACTTCTTCTTCTTTTTTTTTTTTTCCTATTTATTCTATGAAAAAGTACATTGTAGCTTACAACCATGATTTCTATCCGCTCAGTAACGAAAATTCCTAATATAATACTGATTTTTTGTTGGAGGCCTACGTACTAGCACTTAAAGGTAATAGATCCGAGTGAAGGTGTACCATACGTCTTCGAGGCGAGATGGACTACCGAAATGAAAGATCCCTTTTAAGGTATGAAAATTGTTATCAAACGGGACATAACAGGAGAAATTGTAACAATGCTTATTTCAAGCCTGGACAATAAATTGCACAATTTTTCTATGCACTTGTAATGATCAAAATCTATTTAATGATATATAATTCATTTTACAACAGTTTTGTTATTTAATACTATTTTTAATTAGGACACATCTATCGAATGTGCCCAAAATGCAGAGTTAGTTAATTAGAATATTCAATAATTCTTTAATGTGAATGTGTCTGAACGCGTTCCAAATGAGGAAAAAGCTCATTTAGAATTTTTAAATTACAAAAAAGAAAACAATTTACAAATAACGTATTGATAAAATGCGTCCTATTGTAATATTTTCAAACTAAAGTATACTTAACAGGAAGTTCTAATGTGTTCCTACTAAGAATAGGACGCATTAATGTAATACGTCCTATTTTAATGACGTATCTTTTTAATACGTCCTCATTAAAATAGGATACATTACAGTAATGCATTCTATTTTGAAAAATATGATGTATTAATGTAATTCGTCTTATTTTAATTAGGACACATTTTTTGTATGCGACTCAATAGGACGCATTAAATGAATGCATATTAATTCAATAAGGATGCATTTCCTTAATGTGTCAAGGCCAGAAAAGAAACTCGTTCAGTGTACAGGCTAGTTGATGCAGAATGGTCCCAATAAAAAACTCCTAGGCAAGAGTAATGGTAGCATCCTTACTGCTTTTTTCAGGGGAGGGACGACCATTTCTCCCTTATCTTTAAGAATGTCGTAGGTCAAATCATTGACGGTGTTGTAAAGAGAAAGGAAGTACAATTTCATGTATTCTGGAAGATTTTCACATAATCTAGATCCCACCTGAAAGGGAACTTCTCATAATCAAAACTTAGAAGAAATAGAATGGATTAAACATGCATTATGAAACTTCTCAATTGTGCATGTAATAGTAATCAAAACACGTTCGTGTATAGCGTGCGAAAGATAAATCCAGGAAGATACAAACCTTTCAACAGCTATGCTGAATCGTTCGAGTTCATCCAAGGAACCGTAGACATCATAAATATCATCAAGAACAGTAACGAGAACAGTTGCTATGGCTAATTAATGCCATGCGGCATTTGCTAGATTGAGATTCAAATACCATTCCCACTGCCCAAAAGAAGCTTTCCATGATCGTATTTCTTGCAAAGGTCAAATTGTCTGCAAAACCTACAGTTTTCCACCACCTAATTCAATTCAAACCAATTAATGAGATGGTAATTTAGCCTAATGAATAGTGTTCCCAGGCACGGACACACATATACTTGGGGGGCGGCAGCCAAGACCCCTCCCATTTTTTTGAAATTCATATTAATTATAGTATATTATCTATATGTTACAAAATTTATGTATTCTTGGCCCCTCCTAATTTTTAAAAATTCTTACTAATTATAATTATTAAATTATGAGTGATAATATATATATATATTATTAATTATAGTATATTATCTATATGTTACAAAATATATGTATTCTTGGCCCCTCCTAATTTTTAAAAATTTTTACTAATTATAATTATTAAATTATGAGTGATAATATATATATATATATATATATATTAGATCTTTCCAAATTCAATAGTCATCATCTCTTCTTTTATATTTACTAAATTTTAAATTTCTAATATTTATTAACCCATCAAAGTACTCGTTTGAGAGTTTTTTGTCTCATTCAATTATTTTTGCTCGACTTCTCTTTATAAACGAAATAACAAATAAGTCTTTTACGTCCGTCCTAAATAAATTTTGGCCCCTCTTAAAATTTTTTTCCTGCATCTGCCCCTGAGTGTTCCTATAAGAGTCTGTAACAAAGTCTGCAAGAACAGAAGTGCATTATGAGCCTGAGAGAATTAGACTTAAATTGAACTCATTCATGAACTTGTACTGAAGCTATACCTTACCTTGAAACTTCTTGAAGATCTCTTTCGAGAGTGGACTGGACCATACTGAAATCAAGCTTGGGTAACTCGTGGAGCACTTGGTTTTTTTGGTTTCTTCTATCACATGCTTCGATTTTCCACCTACATTCTAACCTTTCTATTCTATAGTGATATGGAATTTCTAAAGCATGTTTGACTTCTTCGAAAATAGTTGATTCAGTAAACTCTGTGAGCTTTTTAAGATTCAAATTGGTGAATCCTTTAGCCTCATCTAATATCGGCTCTCCTTCAAATGCAAGATGTGAAACTTCATGCAAACTCAACATTCCTTAGACGTCAAGAGCAAGGCTTTGTTTGAAGACTCCATTTTTGTCTTTAACACTCTCAAACAGACCTGCATTTCACGATATGATGTCAGGAGTGAAGAAACGAAGGATACCATCCAAATATAAACAGGCATCCTCTCAGTGGTTTTGTTTTTTCCTTTAGGTCTTAGGATTTTAATTTTCAAGGGTTTATGGCCGACTTTTGAAAAATCACATAGTCCACTGAAAAAGGTTTTCAGTAAACAAGTTTTGAGAAATCAAGAAAATTATATGTTAATATATTTTTATTGGATAGGTTACGTTTGAAAAGTGGTTGTCGATCATTGGTAAAATTTATAGGTTGACTGTACACCCTACATGGATTGAACATGTAATTATGGACTAAAAGTATTTACTGGTAGATTTAAGACCAGTAGATTCTGCTTATACAGAGAAAAGAACAAATGGTTACAATTGTAAGGGATGACAATGTTCTCATTGAAAAATGAAATATATATGAGGGCTAGCTGTGTCAATGCAATAACAGTAACATATGTCAAGATATCCTCATACTTTTCAAGTATATATAGATCATATAAAGATACTTCTTCTTGGATGAATTTTAGATTTTGAATGATTAGTCTAAGAGATCAACTTGAAATTCTACGGTTTTTTACTTAAAACGGGGTCCTAAGATAATACCCTAATATACTAAGAGAAATATGGGTGGTATCCACTTGCTAGAAAGCAGCTCAACAACCTGAAAGGGAACATGTATTACTTTTAGGGTAGATGATAATATAAGGAGAAAATTCTACAAGGGGAAAAAGCATGAGGCCTTCTCGTATGGGTCAGGGGATGGTATTAGACTTGGGAGTAACTATGCATATTTATGAAATAAATTAGGAATAGTTGGAATCTTGCTGATTTGAGTTTGCATTTGGGCACATTAATATATATTGATTGATGGCTGTAGAAACCCATGGAGTAAATAGAATTGTAACTTGAGGATTGAAAAAAAAAATACAGAGATCTTGCGCAATATAATGAAGTAAGATGGGCTCAAGTTCCTCAAGTTGGAGAGATCTGGTGCTTAGATTTAAATAATGTTTGAAGGCTACTAAAGATCTCATGAGTAAAGACCGAATATAAGTTAAAGGTATAGATTGTTGGTTATCATGCATCCCTAATCAAATTAGGACAATAAAGATTGATTAAAAGGATATCTATTTTATATTTAGATTAAGAACTTATTATTATTTTATATATTAAAATTAAGAAATTATAATTTATTACAACCTATATTAGTTAGGAGATAAAAATTTTTATGATTTAGTACATATATATATATATATATATATATATATATATATATATATATAAGTGAAGTTATGACCTTTTCAGAGTATCATAGTTGATTTTGATATGTCTAGCATTTTGTAATGTATGGATACATATTAGGTGAGTGTAGTAACGGTGTGATAGAGTACTTAATGGGTAGTTGTGAGTTTAGACAAAACAATAAAGATTCCTTTATATAAATATATATCATGGGGCTATTAATAAAGTTGTTTATAAACTTCATCGTGGGCATTAGTTTTCTTAAATAGGTCAAATTACATAAATTTTTATATTTTATTTATTTTTTATGTTTCATTAATTATCTTAGTGGTATTAAAATTATAGCATAAATCACTTCTTCTTAAAAAGCATTATTTTTTAGATTGGATCTGATCGGCCAATTGGACCGATCAGACTGCAAACGGTACCTTAATAAATTCGATCCTCCATTTTAGGCTGTTTTTCTTTAAAATTGTTCAATTTTGTATAAACCGTTTTGAACCGACAGGTCTAATCGACAAACCGTTAAACTAGTCGGCCCAACATAATTGAACTCCTTTCTCTCTCTCTTTGTGCTAGATAATATAATATATTTATAGGAAAAAAATAAGTTATACAGAAAGACTAAACAACCAATAGTCATAGAGAAAAAAAATCACAATTTCTTCCAATTTCGTTGATTATACCTTTATGGATTTGAATTATATTATATTATTAATCAATTTAATTTTTAAAATAATCATATTTTTAAATTTTAAATTATAATATTATTAGTTTAATTACGATTCAATTGTGATTAAATTATGGTTAGACCATTGAATTGTGAATAAGTAAAATTTTCGACTTGGTGTTCTGTCAAGTTTGAAAACATTGTTAAGAAGAAAAAAGATCTGTTACCAGGAGAAACTTCAAAACCATTCTGCGATGAAGCCTGAAATAGAGCGCCGATGCATGTGGATTTCTGGAAAATTCTTCAGTTGCTTGGTCCAAATATGTTATCCTAGCAAGGGCTCCTTTTATACTCTCTCTATATCTATAGGATAGGCCAAGCTGATCGATACCATTAATCAGTTCAAGGAAAACCAGTGGCTTGACTTTTGCATCATTAAGCATGTACCTGACTTCCTTATCTAACTTCTTGAAAACACCTTTCTGAGTTTCCCATTGCTAAAGAAAACATATAAATAAGGTTTTCAGGAAAAGGAATAGTAAGATCATGTGTGAGTTTTTCCCATGGGATAGCTTAAAAAATAGTAAGGGAGGATTTTCTTATAAATGGGTTAGTATTTTTTTGAGAGGAGTGAATTAACTTATGGAGGTAAATTGAAAGATTTTTGGGTCTTGAGTTATTTTGTGAGGGTTTGTAATTTTGTCCATTTAAACATTACATAGTGTAGTGTTTCCCTTCGGGGTTTACATTAAATTTTGGTGTTCTATTTTATTTTTTTCCTCTTTCTATATATTCGTGTGTTTTTCCGTTGCCTATCCCAATAAATGGTATTAGAGCCAAGTCCTAGCTTGGGAGAAGAGTAAGGTTCAGGCCTAGGGAGGAGCAGTTTGGGAGAAGAGCATGGTTCGAGCTTGGGAGAAGAGTATGGTTCGAGCTTAGAGAGGAGAGAAAATGAGAATGAGGTGCTTCATCAGCAGTTTTGAGTAAGATGTAATTTTTTGTGTCCCGTGAAAGTAAGATATTTTATTATGAATTCTTTATATATCACATATATGAAGAATGGGATTTTACTTCTACTATTTGATGGAAAGATAGACTTGACTCTGTGGCAATACACAAATCAAGACTACTTAGTGCAAACAGGGTCTTGATTCTACATTAGAAAATGAGAAGTCAAAAGGGATGAAGGATTCAGATTAGAGTACCATTCAGAAAAGGGTGGTTTGTACTATTTAGTCAGTATTGACTCTCTATATTAAAGTTACAGTGTTGAAGAACACATCACCTAAGGAGATGTGTGAGACTTTAGATAAAAATTAAGTATCAAATACGCTGACTAACCGCTTGAAGATGAAGATGGAATTATATTTGCTTAAGATTGAAGAAGGAGGTAACATTATTGACCATATAAATAAATTTAATGAATTAGTGTCTCAGCTTGAAAATTCAGGGGAGAAGATTGAAGATGAGGAGCAAGCATTGCTCTTATTGGTTTCTCTACCCAAATCTTACATGCTATTGGTGCAATCACTGTTAATAGGAAAAAGCACACTGCAACTAAATGAGGTGTCGAAGTCTTTAAAAGAAAATCACCAGATGGTAAAAGAAAATTAATTTGAAGATAGTCGAGTACTAACTACAGAGAGTTGGAAAAGAAGGTGGAGTCGAAGCAAAAGAGAGGTGACCAAGAAAGAGGACAATCCCAACAAAGTGATAATAGAAACCTTGAGTGCTATTACTGTAGGGAGATTGGTCATATTCAAAGTCGTTACCCAAAAATGAAAGAGGATTTAAAAGTTCTAAGAGAACAAATGAGGGGCAAGGCTAAAGTAAGCAATTCCTTTACAAATATGGTCATAGACGATGATCTATTATTGATGAAATGTTCAGATGATACTGTTGATGAAAAGTATTCAAATTGGATAATAAATTCTGCATCAGTCTTGCATATTTGTAAGGACCAAGACAAGTTCGATAATTTGCAATTGGGGAACTTTGGCCACATCAATGTGGGAAACAACTTTAAGATGAAGGTTGAAGGCATTGGACGAATCCGCTTTAAGCTCCACAATGATGAAGTCAAAATACTTCCTGATGTAAGGTATGTTCCTGATTCTAGTGTTAATATTATTTCATCAGGTGTGATGGCATTAAAATGATACATGTATGTTGGAGTTGGGAAGTCTTGCAAAATATACAAATGGAACTATTTGGTTATGCAAGAAAGAAAGAAGAGTAAAAGCATCTACCATCTTGATGGTCATTCCTTAAAGAAGCAACTTGAAGAAAGTAAAACGGAAGAGGCAATAGAGAAGGAGACTGCAAGGATTGGATATAGAGTTAAATTTTTAAATTTTGTTATAATTTGAAAAATTAAGAAAATAAATGATTTGTTGAGCTTTTCTCATTCCCACATGGGATAGCTTAAAAAAGGGTATGAGAGGATTTCTCTAGAAATAGGTTACTGTTTTTTGGAGGGGTGCACCAACTCATTGAGCCTAATAAATTAAGAAATTTTTTAGCCTCGAGTTATTTTGTAAGCATTTTTAATTTTGTTCGTTCAAAAATTATATAGTGGAATGTTTCATTTTGAGGATGTCATGTTGCGTGTGTTGCTTCCGTTACCCATCCCAACCGACCATAGGCATGAGAATGTTTTTATTGGATTTATTAATAATGCTTAGAGGAGAGAACAAAGAGTAATAATCATAACAAATATTATTAAATAAAAATATTTTATTCAAGCTCACCTTGATTAAATATTTTAGTCTAATAGTATTCGAATTTGAGTCAAACCCTTATCTTGTCGAGTCTGAACACCACCTTAGGAAGTGCTATACCTCGTCAGCTTTCTCAACCGACTCCAAAAAAACTTGATTCCAAGAACATGGCTGATAATTTGCCGATCGACTGTTGATTTTCTGTAATTCGTAATTGGTTCTAGTGCTGCTCTTGTTTGCCAGGTTGTGCCAACGCCATGAAGAACGAATCGACTTTGATTGAAATGGAATCGAAGAGGTAAGAGAGAGTGTGAGCCATTGACAAATGAAAAGATTCTAAATCCAAAGACTAGAAAGGTTTTCGTATTTACACACGAAAATTATGATACCAAGAGTACGTACGTAGGTGCCATTTATAGAGCAGTGCAATCCCAGCCTGAGCTATGTTGTGGCAACCAAATTGGGAAAAATATCAGTGTCTGTGTCATTCACATGCCCATGTTTCAGGGTGTTTGATAGGAAAAACATTGGCATATTTTTCTGGCCATTTTGGTTTGAATGTTTTAGCGGCTACAAACCAATGAGGGCTGCGGACGCTGTTCAACAATGACAGAAACGTTAGGATTCTGCTTCACGGGCTTTGGTACCAGGAAATTGATGGTTGATATTATATAATGTTGGTGAATGATACTCGTTGCTTTTGCTGGCCTTAGTTGGCCAATAACCTTTGCCTTCCATTTTTTTTTTTTTTTTTGGTCGTTAGAGTAAAGGAGAGGAAAGAACATTGGGGGCACCAATTTCTTCCCTCATTTCTCCTTTTCATTGTTCATGAGTAAAAATTGAAAAAACAATTCCCAAGCTTTCTTATTTTCTCCTTTTTTGGGGGGTTTTTCATAGTCAATATTAACAGTTGATAAGAGACACGTTGCAAAAGGATATGACAAAGATGTTCTTGAGAATTATAAATTTTGGGCCAAAATAATCCAGCCCACTTGGTTGGAAAACAAAATGGTCCACAAGAACAAAAACAAAGAAAAATAAAAGTCAATTGTTATGAATATATTAAATTAGTGGAAGAAATTAGTGGCAGCTCCACTAATTAATAGAGGCTCTACTAATTATAGATTTATGTGAATTATTGGAGAAGATTTTTATGGATGTCTACCATTTAGTGGAGACACCACTAATTAAGATTAGTGGAAGATGATGTATGCCATGATGTATTCCACTAATTAGAGCTCTATAAATAAAGTTATTCTCTAAATTTGTAATACACCATTATTTTGTGAAAGAAAGATTAGTGAAAGAAAAATTAGAGAAAATTGTGAGAGAAAAGAAAGAGAGAAATTCTTGTGTAAAAAATAGTTAGAGTTTTATTAGTGTGTAGTGTGAAGATTTTATTCTAACACTATCCAAATTTTATAACATGTTATCAGCACGAGTCTCTGCCGTTATTAAAGCCAGAAGACAGGTATGCATTTATTAATCTCTATGGTTACCCTCGCTAAACTCAAATTTGAAACCTTTGATATTTCTGGAAAAAAAAAATTATATGTCATGGGTTCTCAATACAGAAATACATCTAAATACTGAAAAGAAAGATTTGACCACTTGAAGATGGTCGTACTACCAACTGCACGGTATGAATGATTGCACCTGAAGTTGCAAGATTTTAAAACCGTGAATTTCGCAATGTATAAAATTATATCTCAGTTAAAATTATGCGGAGAAAAAGTTACTGATGAAGATATCTTGGAGAAGACATTCTTCACTTTTCATACCTCGAATATTGTCCTGCAGTAACAATATCGAGAAAAAGGGTATCCAAAGTTGACAGATTTAACACAAGTTATTATTGAGAAATCATGAAACCAGATGAACTGGCTCAACAGCACTCCCGAAAGTGAATGCTGTTAGCTCCAGTAGAAGCCATCGTAATAATCGTTATAATCGTAGTTGTGGCAGTGACCGTAGTTATGGTCATGGACACACTTGATATTTCCCTTATCACAGAGAAATACTAACCACTTGAAGTGGAACAGAAAAGATAATAAGGGAAAAAGATATATCCAGTAATAGAAAGATATTTCCAGTAATAATACGCATCAAATTGTTGAGATATTACATTCGGATGTCAATGTACTACATTACTACTAACAGTTCAGAAAAAAAAAATCATAAGTCACTTTTATTTCCTTCATTCATCCCATTGGTATTCACGTGAACTTGATGATGCATGCTTGTAGTTGCTCTTTTTCAATAGAGCTGATAAATCTTGGGTGAATGTTTGTAGTTGTTCTGTTTCCATGTTTACATTAGAGGAAGACAAACAATTAGCAATTATGGACTTCAGCTCCTCTTCTTCGACATCCTCCTCCTTTTCCTTCCCCTTTGAGCCAACATCTAGACTAGCAGTAGAATTAGCCGTGAAGTTACTGCGCAATGAGTCTTGGGATTTTCTCATCCCCTTAAGTTTCTTATTATATTTGGCCTTGAAGCATGCTTGTCTCAATTTCTGTGTTTGGTCCTCCAACTGCGTTTCAGGACTTTCTTCCACCAACTTCTTTTCACATTCCAGTATCTCAATGGCTTCTTTCAACTTCTTCTCAGCCATATGTCCTCCTTCTTCTTCATTTTGCATCACCTGTAAATATCGGTGGAGATATATTTATTCCAGTCATTATTTACTTTTCATAACTTACAAATCTGTGATGTAAGTTTATAAGTGTGTATAAGAGAGAACCTGAACATTCTTGATTATGGTCTCCAAGCTCACCAACTTCCTGTGAGGCCATCGACGAATTTCCAACTCCCTACATCTGTTCTTGAGACGGGTTAAGCTAATATTCAATTCTTTGGCCGCACTTTTGATTGGCAGGTAAAAGTAATGCGAAATGGTTTCTCTTGATAGTGTCTTGACGCTATTGCCCTTCTCCTTTCTCTTCCTCCTAATCATCTTCTTCTCCCCAGGAATTTTGTCTGTAATAATATCTTGACTTTCAAGATTAAATGCAAGATGCATGTTATGATTACTCACTCCGAATTCGTTGCCAAGACCATTCATTATTTCTCCTAGAAAAGAAAATAATATCAGTAAAGATAATACTATTCAAAATCCATGTTTGAATATATGATAACCTGGAATCATATTCTGGCTTTGTTCAAAATCTATTAGAGAGTAGAAAGGATCATGCACAAGCATATCCTCATTCAGAGGAATAGCATCAAGAGGAACAACATCAAGAGGAACAACATCAAAAGCAGTCTCTTGCATGGGCAGATCAAATTGGTCCAAAGCAGTATGTTCACTGATTTACATAAAAAACAAACCAAAAGACAGTTTAATTTTATTATCAAGCACACTAAAAAAAAAATGGAAGCTCTCAAAGGTATCTCACCTGAAATTAGGAGGAAGCGGTTGGCTTGGAAAAGAAAACATATCAAAATCTTCTGCGTTAGAATTAGGAGGAAGCAGTTGGCTTGGAAAGGAAAATACATCAAAATCTACTGCGTTAGAAACCAAGTCAAAATTTGACCATGTCTCAAATGAATTACGAGTCTCCATATCGGCTTTGTGATTTTTGTTTTTTATGTTTACTAATAACTGATGACTGAGATATATAACAATACATACATATATATATATATATATATATATATATATATCGTATCTGTTTGAGGAAGCAGAAGAGGTATATGATAGGTGGAAGGACGGACGAGAAGAAAAGATAAGGAGGAAGGGGAAAAGACAGTACCGGGTAGAGTGAGAAAAAATAAAAAGGGATATTTATAATAGATTTCTCGGCATTTTCTACTTGTCATTATTTTCTTACATTTCTTTTCTTATTCTCTTGTGTAATCATTATTCTTTTATTATCATTTTCTTATATTTCTTTTTCTTTTCTCTTATCATTATTCCCTAAATTAGGGGGAGAACAGAAACAGTACAAGAAAGATCTTAATTGGACAATATCATTAAATTTTCTTGATCCGCATACAAGCGCGTATGAACTTGAAGTTCAAAAGATAATTCCTTTGTAAAGCATTACAAATCAAATGCCAGACACTTTTGTTAACTCCGGAAGAGTAACAAAATCGCATATGCCAGCTATAAATCCTCCTATACTAATTGAAGTTCCAGCAGAACAAAAGAGCTATTGCGCCAAAAGCATGCTAGAAGTATGGCCGACCTCTAGATTCTAAAGATAAAAATCCTCGAAAGAAGAGAGGATTAATGATCCAGATGATCATATTAAAGCAAAGAATGATAAAGACCAAAAGAAAACTGATGACAAAGAACCAGACGTTGATAAAAGTTATATTGAAATTTCTATCAATTATACCCCTTCCGGTAGAAGTTGGAATCGGATAGAAACAATTATTGATAATATGTTTGCATATAATATCGCTTGATGTTATATAGAATAATGATGATCCCGAACCAATATCAGTTGATGAATGTCGGCATAGAAAAAATTGGCTGCAATAGAAATATGCGATTCAATTAGAGTTAAATGTACTGACACAACGTAAAGTCTTCGAACCTACAATCCGAACACCAGAAGGTGTAAAACCTATTGGCTACTAATGGATATTTGTGCGAAAGCATAATGAAAATAAGAAATCGTACGATATAAAGCACGGTTGTAGCCCAAGGTTTTTCACAAAGACCAGGTATTGATTATAATGAAACTTATTTTCCTTTTGTTGATGCTATTACACTCCGATATCTTATCAGTTTAGCAGTACATGAAAAGATAGATATGCGCCTATTAGATGTTGTCACTACTTACTTGTATGAAAATTTAAAAAATAATGTTTACATGAAAATCCCTAAAGGATTTCATATGCCTACAGCATATAAACACTATCCTCGTGAAAATTACTCTATCAAATTACAGAAATCATTATATGGCAAGAAGCCATCTAGGCGCATGTGGTTCAATCATCGTAGTGAATAGTGATTGAAAGCGGGATTTCAAAATGACTAGGTATGTCCATGTGTTTTTATTAAGAAATCTGATTCTAAATTTGTGATATTAGCTATATATGTTGATGATATTAATCTTATTGGAACTCCTGAAGAGCTCCAAGAAACAATTAATTATTCGACATCAATGATGGTCATAAAATTACACTTTGTCTTACAAATTGAACATTTGGCAAGTAGAACATTTATTCAACATATACAACAAAAGTTCTAAAAAGATTTGGTATGGACAAAGCACATCCATTGAGTATTCCAATGATCGTCGGGTCATTAGATGTGAATAAAGATCTTTTCTAACCTCAAGAAGAGGATGAAGAACTCTTTGGTCCTGAAGTACCAAATTTCAGTGTAATTGGTGCATTGATATATCTTGCTAACAATACACGACTTGATATTGTCTTTGCTGTCAATTTATTAGCAAGATTTAGTTCTTCACCAACACGACGACATTGGAATGGAATTAAACAAGTCCTCCGATATCTCCAAGCAGCTACTTCTTCAAATTATGTTGAAATTACAGCCATTCATGAAGCAAGTAAAGAATGATTCATTATATCTAAGAAAGTTGTGGATTATCATATATCAGAGATATTCCAACTCCTCTTTATGAAGATAATGCAGCTTGCATAGCGCAATTACGAGGAGGATATATTAAAGGAGATCGGACACAACATAGGTCACCAAACTTCAGAAGAAATGTGAAATTGATATGCTACAAATTTGGTCATGTGACAACTTCGCAAATTTTTTCACAAAGACTTTACCGATTGCAATATTTAAGAAGTTGAGATCTAAAATCGGTATGTGTCGGTTTAAAGATTTAAAGGAATCATCTCATTAGGGGGAGTAATAAACAGACATATAGAATAGTGTACTCTTTTTCCTCCACTAGATTTTTTTCCCACTGGGTTTTTAGCTAGTAAGGTTTTAACGAGGCATATTCTTTATGTAATAGATGGACATCCAAGGGGGGTGTTATGAATATATTAAATTAGTGGAAGAAATTAGTAGAAGCTCCACTAATTAATGGAGGCTCCACTAATTATGGATTTATGTGAATTATTAAAGAAGATTTTTATGGATGTCCACCATTTAGTGGAGACACCACTAATTAAGATTAGTGGAAGATGATATATGCCATGATGTATCACACTAATTAGAGCTCTATAAATATAGCTATTCTCTAAGTTTGTAATACACCATTATTTTGTGAAAGAAAGATTAGAGAAAATTGTGAGAGAAAAGAAAGAGAGAAATTCTTGTGCAAAGAATAGTTAGAGTTTTATTAGTGTGTAGTGTGAAAATTTTATTCTAACACTACCCAAATTTTAGAACATCAATTAGGATTTCTGAGTTTTTGGCAACATTAAGGAATTGGAAATCGTTGAGATAGGGTGGCGAAAAAAGCTGAAGAACGTAGGAATAGGATTATTAATAGGTCGGGTATATCTGGACCCGCACTAGACCAATTTATAACGGGTCTGATATCTTTATTTTCTTATCCGGACCGTTTACCTGATTAATTAATCTAATTAGGTCCGGGTACAAAACTATAGTACTAGTACCTGATTATTCAATTACCCGATTAGTATAATATATTATATAAAATATAAAATATATATTATATTATATAAAAAATATATTATGTTTTGGGGGGGTTTTTTGAGACTAAACCTAGCAGCTTCAGACTTCATCTTCACCGCCGCACAACTACACAAGCACAACATACACAAATGAAACACTTATGCCTTCTTCATCTTCATTCTTCACCAACACCTACATTGAGCCTTCTTCATCTTCACCTTTGGTTTGCAGTAGCAGCCGCACAACACACACAAAACACTGCCCACAACCTACTTGGGATTTTTTTGGCCAAGACCCAGCTTGGGGATATCTTGCAACTCCATAACCTGTATTGTTATTTGTTGTTTGGCTGCAAAAGGGATCATGATGTGCCATTAGACAGTTGCCAAAAGTACACCAACACAACATTTGAATGTGGCTTTAATTTCAGAACAAAAATTTTATATTTGCTTTGTTTTCTTTTTCTATGCAAAATCTAATCAGTTTAAACAAACTATTCTGAGCTTCTTGGTAGCGCTCCTGGAGTTTCCTCTTTGAGCCCTCCAACTTTACTAGAACTGATGCATTATTGAGGAATATTAGACGTTTTTAGGGTCGGGTATACCCGACCCAGATCGATACCCGCATACGTGGCTATGGGTCTCTTCATTCTATACTCGACGGGTATTTGGGTCGGGCCCGGTATCTTTTTTTTTAAATCGAGTTCGGGTCTGGGTTCGGGACAGGGCTACCTAGACCCGATTGGACCCGTTTATAGTCCTACACAGGAAGTCATTGTAGTTGTTCTTCAAGTTTTTTTGCCTCAATTTAGATCGTGATTCGGAGTCTGATTGAGACCAAATTTATTATCACATAATTCTCTCAACAAGACATGCTCATTTATCGATTTAGATTCCAGTTTTGGTAATATAATTTTAAACCTAATAAGATATTAGTATATTATTGGTGTGCCTCCAATTTTATCTAGAAAAAAAATTTGTATTGTCCATTATAGTTGACAGTGAAAGTTTTTACTGGATCAGGTCTCGTGATTTTTCCCATATCAAAATTTCCATATTAAAAATCTTGGTGTCTTGTGTTATTTATTTTGGTACTTTCTCTTACCTGTTACTTTGATTTTATTTGGTATCTTTAGTTTATTCCTCTTTTTAATTGACACTTGAGAAGCAATTTTGATCTTGGAATAATTTGTGATTTATGTGAAGTTTAATATTTTTGCTCTTCCGATTTATTTCCCAACAATATAGACATCTAATACATAACTAAAAGTATCATCTAAACGTAGTTACATATACAAGGTCTCCATAAAATAAATGAAGTTTCCTAAAATAAAATTGTTCAGGGGCAATGCTTTCCTAAAAATTTTTCTTAAGGCTCTCAAAATTTTAAACGTAGTTGTAGTCATAATAAGAATTTTATGTTTCTAACAAGTTGATAGGATCAATAAAATGGTAGTATGTTATTTAATTAGAAGTACTCATTACCTGTTAATAGATTTTGAATTAAATTTACATTCAAGTTACTTAATATTTTTATTTTAAAAATAAAAAACAGTTGATATAGGAATTCAGCTCTCCATATTTTTCAAAATTTAATTTTGGTAAACTTCCATTGGCAAATTAATTGCAACTTAATTGACCTAAAACTATTCCATCTTATCCTGGTTAATTGATGGTTTTTTCTCATTTACTTGACCTTTGAAATCGACAAAGTTCTGAATATGTGGAAAGAACTCATAATTAGTCCTAAAATTAATTTTGTCTATATTTTTGTCCTTAAATTATTTTTTAACTTTTAAATTCTACAACAATTTTCGTCTAATTAAATTTGGCAATCGACTTACGACGTTGACCCTTTACCGAACGAATTATCTAGAGCCCAATAACCTAACGGACAGGGGTAAATTGGTTGAAATAGATATGGATTCTCTCCCCACATAATATACTAGATATGAATAAAAGGGAAGAAATCACCATGGTAGTTTTCTCATAAAATGAACTTAACTAGAATAAATTACTTAATGTGCAACGATTCTTTTCAATGAGTAGAATAGAAGAGGAAAAATCTCTCAAAATTTTATGATTTTCTCAAAGTAGAAGGTTTTTTTTTTTTTTTTGAACCGTTCAAAATTTAATCGTCTCAAATAAATTTTTTAGCGGCAAAACATTCGTTTCATTAAGCCCTTCTATTAATGAAAAACCAAACATATGTTTTTTGTCATTATTAAAATAATAGGTTGTTTTGTAATCTATAATATTCAATAATAAATATTACAAATCAACCAGAATCTCACTAGTTGTTTTTTGATTTTTTTGTACTTTCATTATTTTTTTCATATTTTCTTACCCCTTTTTGCCATTTCCCACATAAATTAAATTATCAAAATTTTCTTTAAAAAAAAGAACCAAATTCTGTCTCCTTGTAAGCCGGCAATAGCCTTATAAGTCGGGTTCATAGCTAAGGGTGTAACTTTTTTTTTTTTTTTTGGGATGGAAGCTTTCTTGATAATTTTGCTCTTCCTGATATTTGTTTTGGAAGAACTCATATAATTGGTCTTCCAATTGACTACTTTTGCAGCCATATTCGGAATCAAGTGCCTAAAATTGACGCCAACCTAAATTGAAGATTTCCATTGTGGATACGAGTGGTTTGCACCACAAACGTGGCGATTTCTTAATATGCCCAGATATATTCTTCATATGTGGCTGCTTCTCAGTTGGCATCACAAACGTGGGATAATTTATTGAGGAGTTACTAACCGTAGCTAAACACAGCGATGATTTTGCTAGGGGAAGGAATCTCTTACAAATTTGCCACGTTTTGCGAGGGCCAATTATGGCCATCGCAAATGAGGAGTTAAGCCCTTGCTAGTTGTTAGTATTTAACTAAGGCCATAAATTTTTTTTTTAAAAAATTTATTGACATTTTAAGATAAAATGTTAGAGCTAACCCTCACTAATTAGCGAGAATTTAGCTAGAGCCATAAATTTTTTCTCAAAGAAAAATTTATTGGCATTTCAAGATAAATAGTCGTAGTTAAATCCTCGCTAATTAGCAAAAGTTTAATCACAACCATAAATTTTTCTCAAAAAAAAATTTATTGGTATTTTAAGATAAAGGGCCATAGCTAAGACTTCGCTAATTAGCGAGGTCTTAGTTACGATCATAAATTTTTTCTCAAAGAAAAATTTATTGGCAATTTAAGATAAATGATCATAGCTAAACCCTTGCTAATTAGCGAGAGTTTAGCTATGACCATAAATTTTATCTAAAAAAAACTATTTTGGAATATTAATATAAAATGGTCGTAGCTAAACCATCACTAATTAGCGAGGTCTTAGCTATGACCCTTTATCTTAAAATGGACCGTAGCTAAATCCTCGCTAATTAGCCATAGTTTAGCTACAATCATAAATTGTTTATCAATATAAATATTGGCTAAGGTTTAGCTATGCCATTTACCAATTTATTAAACTCCCAAATTTCTTTTATCGCTAGATTTGTCCATAGTTACATATATAAAAATGTCATTCAATTTCCCTCTTAATGTGTCTAACTGAGTGTTTAATTGAGGTGTATTTTAAAATTTATATGTTGTTATATAATAATGTTAATATGTCTATATGTTTGACATGTTAGATAATTAATATATGCATAGTTAATATAGTTACATACTATATTGATATATTAGTGATTATGGTTGTATATGCATATATGGATATTAGTTATGTATGTTATATATTAAAAATTATATAAATATGTATGCGTTAATTTATAAGCATATATATATATATATATATATATATATATATAACACATACATATTAATAGTTATTACATATATACACATATAATTGACACATAATCATTTATGTAAACCCTAATGTACAACACACACATATGTATATATATATATATATATATATATATATATATATATATATAACTTTTTCCAACCCAATTGTTTTTAGATTTTTTCCTACCGAAATATGTAGTAAAGTATACATGATTCTGATATATTCATGTTTAATTATACAACTTAATTAATAAGAAAATAATATTTAAAATTTTGTTAAATTTTAACTCGATTAATATTAGCAAGTAAAAAATTAACAACTGAATTATAATATTATTAAATATTTTTTCTATTTATGACATATTTTTATTAAAAAATATTAAAATTGAGAAAAAAGAGTTTATTATCAATTGACATATCTAATAAATATTTTTTTATTTAATTTTTTAGTTTAGGGTTGTAAAAAATTCATACAACTTAAGTGAAATTGAATAAAAATTAAGATTTAGCCTTATATATCTATCTAAATTAAATTAGAAAATTAGAGAGATGCTATATATATATATATATATAGAGAGAGAGAGAGAGAGAGAGAGAGAGAGAGAGAGAGAGAGAGAGAGAGAGAGAGAGAGAGAGAGATTGAATGTCATCCCTAAACTCTCGCTATTTGCAAGGGATGGAAAAGAGGCCGTAGACAAATTATAGCTAAATTCTCTCTGTTTGTGAGAGCGTAACAACGATGTATATGCCCTAGCTAAATTAAAGACTAAACACTTAATCTTTTTCCTTTCTTTCCTTCTTCCTTTCCAGGTCACCCTTGAATTTGTCTCTTCCCTCTGTGATTTCCCTCTTCCTTTCTCCTTGTTCTATCACCCCACCATTTCTTCAAATTCCTTCTATTTTCTAGCACCCCTCCCTCTCGCCACTACCACCATTTCTGATTTGTCCTCCACAGCACCGTCGAGTTGTATTGTGTCGTCTACCACCAATGCTGCCGCTGACTTGCTCTGTTACTGCCGACGTATGCTGCCAACTATACACGAATATAATTTTTTTGCGAATTTACATCTTATTTGCGCATGATTTTCGTTTGGAAAGGACCCAAGTGATCCATGTGAATGGTGATCTTTCACAGTAAGATATAGATCACGGGTTACTTAACATATAAATGTTTGTTCTTAACCGATTGATGAGAATGAGAATTTCATCATTTATAGGTTATTATGTTATGAATTTCAAATGGGGAATAGCTTACCTTTAGCCAGTGAGTAGTCCACTCACTTCATAGTATGAGTGTATTTCAAATACGTAGAATAGGATCTGTAATAATAGTTTCTAAAAGTACTACTACCTTTGTCCCAACAGAATTAACATAGTTACTATTTTGGACAGTCCCAAAAAAATTTGAGACTTTCCTTAAAATGAATGCTTTTATTATACAATTTATTATAAAAAAATCAATATACCCCACATATATTATTTTTATATACTTAGATTTGATATAAAATATTGTGGAACCCACATATTTCTTATTTTTATTATATTATATTATATTATATTATATTATAACTTTTACTTTTGTATAAAATATCGTGCCAAGTCAATCACTATCAATTTTAGTGGGATGGAGGGAGAATTTAAAAGAAACCCAAACTATTACTACTACAGTGTGGACTAATACTCTACCGCTTGAGTATGAGTTGATAGTCTGACGAAGTTAGAAGCATATACTTTGATATATTGTAGTTGAGGTTCTTTCGTAAAGCCAATGCACTTGTATGTTAGGTATATGTGACTAGTTAGTTAGGATAAACTTGTACAAGATAGTTTCTACGCTATATCGCCCCTTGTGACTGTTCAAATGATCTAATTATCTAGGGTTTTGGGAAACATGACTTGGATGTTTACTTTAAGGTAGCTCCCTTGGAAAGTAGAAATATTTCAGGAGTCGTGGATCATTGGACTAGAGGTCTAAGGATGATAGATGTCTATTAGAGAGCTGTTAGTACACTCTTCCTCTCTAATTGCACGGCGATGCGTAGAGGGGTATTTTAGTCATTACATCTGTAGGTCGAAAACTTTGCTAATGCAGCATTATCCTTGGGGTCAATATTTCCTTATGGTGATATTAGGAAATATTTAAAATGGAAAATAAAGTTATTTATATAGTAGGAGTATTTTGGTCATTTTAGTAGCTAAGGTGATGTGTCTTCTGGTCCCCGGAATGACCCTTAAGTCATGAAAGATTTGGGTTAAGGAATTAATCTTGATAATTATGGGTCTTATTTTATTTTATTTAAGTAGTCTAATTTATTATTGGATTAGAATAAAATAAAAGGCCTTAGAGAGAGAAAGTATATATTTTATCTAGTTTAATTGATTAATTAATTATTCAAGGCCCAAATTGAATAATTAAAAAATTAATCTAGATATAAAACTAGATAAAATGCCTAATATTTTATATTGGTCTATTTGTACTTGTTAGCTATTTATTGGGCTGTTTAAGAAATCCCAAAAAATAAATAATTGAGATTTATTATTTATGGGTGTTTAAGTCCAAAAGTAAATAATTTTATCTGGCCCAATGAATAAGACCAAGGGTAAAATAAAATTTAAAAATTAAATTAATTAATAAAATAAAATAAAATAAACAAAACGGGATGGATCTTGCGTTGTTTTGCTTGAAGGATAACAGAAAGTATAGATGCGTTCTATTTTCATTCAGATGGCATTTCTCTCTCAGAAAATTAGATAGGAAATAAAAAGGGTGATCATACGTTGTGGGTGAGAAGCTCTTGGAATTTTTCCAATTTACAGAAACCCATCTTCACAGAGAGCTTCAGTGAAGCTTTCACCAAAAGCTTGTCAAAACCCAATCTTTATGCTTTCACCGGCTGTACTACGGGCACCATTTCAGAAGATCAAAGGCTTCGCATGAATGAGACGCAGTAGACATTTATAGGGACGTGATCCATTAACTTCAAATATCCTTGTACAGACATCTACATTAGTGCGAAGAGGGTCATTCAATCACAGAGATAAATTTTTCCTTTGCTAGCATTAGTTTTGATGATTTTTGCCATTTTAAACCTTCAATTGGTATCAGAGCAATGGTTTGGCAAATGTAGGAAGCATACTAGACTTAACTAAAACAAGAAAATATTTGTTTTGGATTTTTTCTGTGATCCTTCGTGTTTATTGGCATTGGTAGTTTTACTGTAAGCTTCACGAGTAGAAGTATAGGAACACTGTATTTTGATTGCTTTCATCAACATCGTGTAAGCCCAGTATTTTTAAGGGTATAGGTAGTTGTTTGGATGAGTTTTATCGAAAACGGTGAAAGAATCGAAACCTAGTACGCGGAGGAAACTTTGGAGAAGAAGGTACTGTAGGAGCCAAAACCAGCCGAGCCGGGCCATCTGAGCTGAGCCGCCTGTGGATGAGAGAGGAGCCATGGCTCCGTGCGCAGCTGTTGCCCAACGAGTCCGCGAGGAAATGTAAATTGCAATTCTGCAATTGCAACAATTCTCGCTACGTGGTCAACAATTTTGACTACACAGTTGGGTGGGCACGGGTGGGTCACAGGCACTCGCTCGGATCCGGCCCATGGGCCATGATCCAGTGTGGCTGGTGCACTGGACCCAAATAAAAAATTTTTTTTGTCCCATACCAAACGAAGTATTTTTATTATAATAGTTAATATTCTTTGAATATTTTGCCTGAAAAATAATAGTAAAGGAAAATTTTGAATTAAACAAGACCATTAATTAATTAATTAATTAGTTAATTATAATATTTGGACATTTAGGTTAAAAAAAATAGAAAAGCATGAAAACGTTTACAATTTTTTAGCATGCTTATTTCTTTTTGTACCCTATGTGTGCATTTTCTCAAAGATCAAAGTCTTTGAAAATTTTTTACAAAGAAAAATATTTTTTTAAAATCAAATGGTTAATTTTAATTCAATCAAAAATTAATTCTTGGATATTTTCTCAAAGGATTTTATCCTTGACAAAGAAAATATATTGGATTTACATATTTTTGTGAATTAAAATAGAAAACCATTTTGATTGAATGTTAACAAGAAAAATTGTTTTTGTCAAATTAATATTGAGATCAAAATCTCTCGAAAATTTTATTAAAATTTTTTGAAATTATTAAGTTTATTAACTTAAATAAAATTAATCCATGAAAAATTTTCTCAAAGGGTATAAACCTTGATATAGAAATTTTTATGGGTTTAGATATTTTATTTTGAGTTAAAAGAAAATTTAATTGAAATTTTTAAAAGATATTTTTCAAGAAAAACCCTAATTTTAAAATATTAAGGGGAAGAGATGTTCTAACGGCCCTACGGCTTCCATCATGATCCTCATTAGAGATCATGGGTCCTCTTGTGTCACCCTGGGAGTGAACCCATATAGGATGGGGATTCCACAATGATCTAGAACTAATAGATGAATGTAATTGACAACCCGAGACTCGTGTTATGATCGGCCAGTCCACGTTGGAGGTTATAGTGTGAGGAATGTCCATAGGAAATGAGAAGAAACGGTCATTCCACGATGGAGTTATCTTCTAAATTATTATCTAGAAGGAAAATTAATTTGTGGTGGTTAATACAATTAGCTTAGGAAATTGTTAATCTTTCCAAGAAACTATGTCAATTTTTTTAAGAGCCAAACTAATCATATTAAAGATAATAGTGATAGGGTTAACTATTATCGGATTTAATATGAGGATAAAGTCACAAATAATTTTTGTTTTTCTCAAACTGAATTTTCTTTTATTTTTTATTTTTCAGAAATGGTTGGTGGAAGTTCTTTTAGTCCTTTGGCTGTTATTCTCTGTGAGAATAAACTAACGGATCCAAATTATATGGACTGAAAAAGGAACTTGGGCATAGTACTCACTACTGAGGAGTATATGTATGTCCTTTTTGAAACTTGCCCTGTTATCGGGGAGGGTTCTATCGCTAACGAGTGCGAGGTTGAGAAAGCATGGAAAAAGGCTAATGAAATGGTTCGATGCTACATGTTGACTTCCATGTCTAATGTGCTCCAATCAAAATACGAGCACATGGCCACTACATATGACATTAGCCAATCATTAGCCATGATGTTCGTTGATAGGAGCCGGCCATCAAGGTAGGAAGTTCTTAGGATGATTATAAATACTAAGATGGCTGAGGGAACATCAGTCAAGGAGCATATGCTCAAAATGATTGCTGCTTTAGAGGAAGCGGAAGTCTTAGGGGTTGTTATTGATCTTGAGAGCCAAGTGGACATGGTTCTCGAAACTCTGCCAGGCTCTTTTACTTAATTCAAGTTGAACTACAATATGAACAAAAACATAAGTTTAACTAAGTTATTGAAAGAGCTCTAGGTAGTAGAGAAGGTTATGAAGCCACAATCCAAGGCTATGATTGCTGGACTTTTTCTTGCAAAACTGGGCCCAAGCCTAGGAAGTTCAAGAAAAAGAAGGGAAATGCACAGGCCCAGCCCAAGAACCAACCTAACAAACCCAAAGACAAATGCTTCAAATGTGGGTAGAAAGGACACTAGAAAAAGGAGAATCCAGAACTTCAGGTCAAGAAAAATTCTACAGGTATTATTCTCTATCTAGAGTCCATTTCAATGGTTGGATCAATTTCCACTTGGATTGTTGATTCTGGTACCACTGATTATATCTGTAACTCCTTGCAGGGGTTTAAGAAGATAAGAAGACTCCAGAAGGGCGAGCATGGACTATGAGTAGGAAATCAAGCACGGGTATGAGCCCTTGCAGTGGGAGAGCTGGATCTTATTTTTATTGTAATAAAATAGTTGTATTAAAGGATATTTTATATGTACTCAACTTTAGATAGAATTTGATTTCAGTTGCAAAGCTAATAAATCATGAATATTCTATTTCTTTCCAGTCTAGTATTACTATTAGTAGAAATGGAAAAATTTTATGTACAGAGTACATGTATGACAACTTATTCTTTTTAAATTCTACAAACAATCAAATAAACAATGTTTAATCTGAACCTTTAAGTAAGAAGAGAAAGACCAATGTTCATGACTTATATCTTTGGCATCTAAGGTTGGGCTATATTAAATCAACTAGGATTCAGAGGTTAATCTATGATGGACCCTTGGGCTCATTAAGATTGGAAAGTTGCCTCAGTGTAAATCCTACCTTATGGAAAAAATGACCAAAATGTCGTTTACCCAAACGGCTGATAGAGCCAAGGAGATATTGGGCCTTGTTCATACTGATGTGTGTGGTCCTTTGTCTACACTAGTTAGAGGGGGTTTTGAGTACTTTATCACTTTCACGGATGATTGTACGAGATTTGGTTATGTCTACCTGAAAAGGAGCAAGTTTGACTCTTTAGACAAGTTCAAAGAGTTTAAGGCTGAAGTGGAGCGTCGGACAGGTAAACTGATCAAAACATTACGATTGGATCGTGGTGGAGAATACCTTCTCGGTGAGTTCACGGATTATATAGTATGTCATGGAATAGTATCTCAACTCTCTGTGCCGGGTACACCTCAATAGAATGGAGTAGTTGAGAGAAGGAACATGATATTAATGGAAATGGTCCGTAGCATGATGTCTCATGCTACTTTTCCGATCTCTTTTTAGGGAGATGCCTTGGAAACAACGACATACATTCTGATTTTGGTACCTTCCAAGTCAGTACCTAGGACACCCTATGAGATGTGGATTGGGCGTAAGCCATGTCTAAATCATCTCAGGATATGTTGTTGTCCAACTCATATACTAATTAAGAGAGATAAGTTAGAACCATGATCAGAATTATGCTATTTGTTGGGTATCCAAAAGGGATGAAAGGAAGTTACTTTTATCATCCAAAGGTGCAGAAAGTACTGGTAAGTACTAATGCTAGATACTAGGATGATCAAAGTACTTCCACTAAAAGTTCAACAAGGTTGGAACTCGAAGAAAAGTTATCTTCGAAATCAACTTCTTTAGACCCGATTATAGAACAAGAAGAGGCATAGCCTTAAGAACCTGTACAAACGGAGCTTCGTCGTAGTGGGAGGATATCTAGAGTTCCAGAAAGATGGACAAGAGAGGCTTTTGATTTGGTTTTCGACCATCAGGAACAAGATCCCACTAGATATGAGGAGGCTATTACTGATGCCGATGTAGATCTATGGCATAAAGCAATGGAAGTTGAGATTGAGTCTATGTACTTCAATTAGATTTGGGATCTTGTAGCTTCACCTGAAGGGATAAAACCTATTGGGTGTAATTGGCTATACAAGAGGAAGAGGGGAGTGAATGGGAAGGTGGAAACCTTTAAAGCTAGGTTTGTGGCGAAATGGTATACTCAGAAAGAGGGAATCGATTATGATGAAACATTTTTCCCGGCAGATATGTTTAAGTCCATCTGTATCCTCCTTGCCATTTCATGTCATTACAACTATGAGATATGGAAAATGGATATCAAGACAACATTTCTTCATGGCCATTTTAACGAAGACATCTATATGTCTCAACCGAAAAGTTTTATTGCTAAAGGATAGGAACATATGGTTTGCAAGCTTAAGAATTCCATTTATAGACTTAAGCAGGCATCTAGAACATAGAACATTCATTTTGATGAAACTGTAAAGGCTTACAGTTTCATTCAAAACGAGGATGAACCATGCATGTACAGGAAATTGGAAGGCATAAATGTGATTATTCTTATCCTATATGTGGATGATATTCTACTCATTGGGAATGATATAGGGACATTGTCATCTACTAAAGTTTGGCTGTCTAGTCAATTTAGTATGGAGGATTTGGGAGAAGCCAGTTACATCCTCAGGATTAAGCTTCTTAGGAATAAGAAGTAGAGAATATTAGGATTATCCCAAATGACATACATTGACAAGATGCTAGCAAAGTTTAGCATGGACTTATGCAAGGGAGCTCTAATCCCTTACAGACATGAGTTGTCTTTTTATTTTAAGGACTGTCCTAAGTCTCAAGAAGAAAAAGACAAGATGAGTAAGATTCTCTACACTTCGGCTGTGGGAAGTTTTATGTATGCCATGTTGTGCACTATGCCAGATATCTGCTTTGTCGTAGGTTTAGTTAGCAGATATTAGTCAAACTCTGGGGAGGTTCATTGGCAAGCTGTAAAGTATATTCTCAAGTACCTCAATGGTACGAAAGATTATATGCTGGTTTACAGGGTTGATGACTTCGTTCCTACTGGATAGATAGACTTAGATTTCTAAGTAGATAAGGATGAGAGAAAATCCATTAGTGGATATGTCTTCACTTTGTCTGGAGGAGCTGTTTCATGGAGGAGTGTTAAACAATCTTATATTGCTGACTCAACCATGGAAGTTGAGTATGTGGCAGCTTTGGAAGCACCCAAGAAAGCAGTCTGGCTTCGAAAGTTCTTTTCAGAACTTAGAGTTGTGCCACACATGGACAAACCGATTGTGGTGTATTGCGACAACTCTAGAGCAGTCTCACAATTCAAAGAACCCAGGAACCACAAGAAGGGGAAGCATATCCAGAGGAAGTACCACCTGATCCGGGATTTCATTTAGAGAAGGAAAATCGTGGTGGAACAGATAGTCTGGGAGAATAACCTAGCAGATCCCTTTACCAAGCCTTTGGCTGAAATAGTTTTCAAGAGACACTTAGATGCCAAAGGGGTGAGTACCTACAGACTTTCTTAGTCTTAGAGTGTAAGTGGGAGATTGTTAGAATATATACCCTCTAGACTAGTTTATCTGATATAATTATCGAATTTTTTAATAAAAGATTTTTTTCTAAAAATTTATTTGTGAATTTACATCTTATTTGTGTACGATTTTCATTTGAAAAGGACCCATTGTGTTTAAGTAAGTGATCCATGTGAATGGTGATCTTTCACAGTAAGGTATGATCACGGGTTACTTAACACATAAATATTTGTTCTTAACCTTTTGATGAGAATGAAAAATTCATCATATAAAAGTTATTGTGTTATGAATTCCAAATGGGGAATGGCTTACTTTTAGCCAGTGAGTAGTCTACTCACTTCATAGCATGAGCATATTTCGAATATATAGAACAGGACCCGTAATAGTAGTTTTTAAAATTACTATTTAAAAAAAACCCAAACTATTACTATTACAACGTAGACTAATACTCAACTGCTTGAGTATAAGTTGGTAGTCTGTCGAAGCTAGAAGTATATACTTTGATATACTGTAGTTGAGGTTCTTTCATAGAGCCAATAAACTTGTATGTTGGGTATATGCAACTAGTTAGTTAAGACAGAATTGTACAAAATAGCTTCTACGCTATATTGCCCATTGTAACTGTTCAAATGATTTAATTATCCAGGGCTTTAGGAAACATGACTTGGATGTTTACTTAGGGTAGCTCCCTGGGAAAGTAGAAACATACAGGAGTCGTGGATAATTGGACTAGAGGTCTAAGGATGTTAGATGTCTATTAGAAAGGTGTAAGTACACTCTTCCTCTCTAATTGTACGATGATGTATAGAGGGGTATTTTAGTCATTACACCTGTAGGTCGAAGACTTTGCTAACATAGCATTGTCCTTAGGGTCAATATTTCCTTATGGTGATATTAGAAAATATTTAAAATAGAAAATATAGCTATTTATATAGCAGGGGTATTTTGATCATTTTAGTAGCCAAGGAAATGTGTCTTTTGGTCCCCGAAATGGCCCTTAAGTTATGAAAGATTTGAGTTAAGGAATTGATCTTGATAATTATGGGTCTTATTTTATTTTATTTAAGTAGTATAATTTATTATACTAGAATAAAATAAAAGGCCCAAGAGAGAGTATATATTTTATCTAATTTAATTGATTAATTAATTATTGAGAGCCCAAAGCCCAGATTGAATAATTAAAAAAAATTAATCTAGATATAAAGTTAGATAAAAGGCCTAATATTTTATATTGGTCTATTTGGGTTTGTTAATTATATATTAGGCTATTTAAGGAAGCCCAAAAAAATAAATAATTAAGATTTATTATTTATGGATATTTAAGCCCAAGAGTAAATAATTTTATCTGGCCTAATGAATAAGACTAAGGGTAAAATAAAATAAATTAAATTAATTTCTAAATTAATTAATTAAATTAAATTAAAAATAAAAAATAACACGGGATGAATGAATGCATAGAAACGGAAAACATAGGGCACGTAGCGGAAGCGAAAACAAAACAAAACTGGAAAAACTCAAGAACAAGGGAACCAAACAGAGCCGGCACCGACAGCGTAGCCAGCACCGGTCGTGCTCTGCACGAATTTTGAGATTTAAAAAATACCTCTTTTCCTCGTTCTAAGAATTGGCTGGACCGGAATGTGCGCAATTGAGGTAGGTATGCTGGTGGAAACCACTGGTGCAATTCCTGCAAGTCTCCTACTGCGTCTTTGCATGTAGGTGAACGCCAAACTCCCAATCTTCCAATATTTGGCCTGCCTAATTCCGTTTGGTGAACAACTTACAAGGCTAGGGAACTTTCTTAGAGATAGACGTCTGGCAATTTTTCACACAGAGAAGAGGCCTTCAAAAACAATATTATATCCAATCTTTATGTTTAACCTAAAATAAAACCCTATGTTAAACTAGACTGGGCTATTGGACTCTTAGTTTAACCTTTTGGGTTTAATTAATTAATTTAATTAGAACTAAATAAATGACCCAATTAATAATTAATTTTTCAGCCCAAATAAACTAGTCTAATTAACAGGCATATATTAGTTTAGTTCCAGATTAATCTTTAATTATTCAAATTGGGTCAAAGCCCTGAGTAATTAATTAACTTACTAAACTAATTTAATTAATTCTTTCTCTCTCTCCATGGACCTTTATTTTATTCTAGCCTAACAATTAAATAGGCTACTTAAATAAAATAAATTTCATTTAATTTAAGATCAATTCCTTAGCCTATATTTAATTAGGACTCACGGTCTACATTGGGGACCAAAAGACACACTGCCTTGGCTACTAAAATGATCAAAATACCATTGTCATATAAATAGCTGTATTTTGAATTTTAAATATTTCCTAATATCACCATAAGGAAATATTGACCCAAAGGACAATGTTGCATTAGCAAAGTCTCCGACCTACAATGGTAAAATACCCCTTTATATATCGCCGTACATTTAGAGAGGAAGAAGTGTACTAACACCTCTCTAAATGACATTTACCATCCTTAGGCTTCTAGTCCATTGATCCACGACTTCCTGGATTGTTTTCACTTTCCAAGGGGGTTATCTTAAAACAAATATCCAAGTCATGTTTTCTAGGGCCCTGGATATATTTCAATCATTCAGACAACCACAAGGGGCGATGTAGTATAGAAACTATCTTGTACAAGTGTGTCTTAACTAACTAGTTACACATACCCAATATACAAGTATATTAGCCATACGATAGAATCTCAATTATAGCATATCAAAGTACATGCTTCCAACTTCGTTAGATCTCTAACTCATACTCAAATCGTAGAGTACTTGTCCACGCTGTAGCAGTAGTAGTCTAGATTTCTACCATATAGCACTTTAAGAAACTACTACTATTGGTCATGTTATACATATTCGAAATACGCTTATGTCATAAAGTGAGTGGACTACTCACTAGCTAAAGGTAAGCCATTCCCCATTTGAAATTCACAATATAATAACCTAAACATGATGAGATTCCCATTCTCATCAATTGGTTAAGAATAAATGTTTATGTGTTAAGTAACTCGTGATCCATACCTTACTGTGAAAGACCTCCATTCACATGGACCACTTACTTAAAAACAATGGGTCTTTTTCATACGTTATTGTGCATAAATAAATTGTAGATTCACAAATAATTTCTGAAAATAAATTCTTTTTTTAAGACATTCGATATTTATATTGGAAACTTAGTCTCAGAGGGAATATTTTCCAACAATCTTCCACTTGCACTCTAAGACTAATTAAGTCCGTAGGTGCCTACCCATATGGCGTGTAAGTGTCTCTTGAAGACTCTTTCAGCTAAAGGCTTGGTGAGTGGATTAGCTAGATTGTTCTCAGAGGTAATCTGTTCCACCACGACTTCCCGTCTCTGGATGAAATTCCGGATTAGGTGGTACTTTCTCTCGATGTGCTTCCCCTTCTTGTGGTTCCTAGGTTCTTTTGATTGTGATACTGCTCCAGTATTGTTGCAATACATCACGATCGGCCTATCTATGTGTGGCACGACTCTAAGTTCTGAAAGGAACTTCCGGAGCCAGACTACTTCCTTAGATGCCTCCGAAGCTGCCACATACTCAGCTTCCATGGTTGAGTTAGCAATGCAAGATTGCTTGTTACTCCTCCATGAAATAACTCATCCAGACAAGGTGAAGATATATTCATTAGTAGATTTTCTCTCATCCTTATTCACTTGGAAATTTGAGTCTGTGTATCTTGTAGGAACTAAGTCATCAGCCCTGTAAACCAGCATATAATCTCTTGTTCCCTTGAGGTACTTGAGAATATACTTTACAACTTGCCAATAAACCTCCCCAAGGTTTGACTAATATCTACTAACCAAGCATACGACAAAGCAGATATCTGGTTTAGTACATAGCATGGCGTATATGAGACTTCCCATAGCCGAAACATAGGGAATCCTACTCATTCTATCTTTTTCTTTTTGAGACCTAGGACAGTCTCTTGAAGAAAATGACAACCCATGTTAGAACTCCCTTGTATGAGTCCATGCTATACCTGGCCAGTATCTTATCAATGTATGCCGCTTGGGATAATCCTAACATTCTTTACTTCTTATTTCTAAGAAGTCTAATTCCTAGAATGTAGCTGGTTCTCCCAATTCCTTCATACTGAATTGACTAGATATCTAAACCTTTGTAGATGATAATGACCCTACATCATTTCCATTGAGTAGAATATCATCCACATACAAGATAAGAAAAATCACATTAATGCCTTCAAGTTTCCTGTACACACATGGTTCATCCTCGTTTTGAACAAAATCATAAGACTTTACAGTCTCATCAAAACGAATGTTCCATGCCATTGATGCCTGCTTAAGTCCATAAATGGACTTTTTAAGCTTGCAAACCATATGCTTTTGGCTTTTAGCAATAAAGCCTTCCGATTGGGACATATAGATATCTTTACTAAATTGGCTATTTAAAAATGCTGTCTTGACATCCATTTGCTATACCTTGTAGTCATAATGACATGCAATGGCAAGGAGGATATAGATTGACTTAAGCATGGCTACCGGGGAAAAGGTTTCCTCATAATCGATACCCTCTTTCTGAGTATACCTTTTCGCCACAAGCCTAGCTTTGAAGGTTTTAATTTTCCCATCTATTACCCTCTCTCTCTTGTATAACCACTTACACCCTATGGGTTTTATCCCTTCAGGTGAAGCTACAAGATCCCAAACCTGATTGAGATACATAGACTCAATCTCGGCTTTCATTGCTTCATACCACAGATTTGCATCTGCATCAACAATAGCCTTCTCGTATCTAGTGGGGTCTTATTCCTGATGGTCGGACACTAGCTCGAAAGCTTCTCCAGCCTATCTCTCTAAAACCCTAGACACTCTCCCACTACGACGAGGCTCCATTTGTACAGGCTCTTGAGGCTGTGCCTCTTCTTGTTCCACTATCAGGTCAGAAGAAGTTGTTTCCGAAGATAACTTCTCATCCAGTTCCAACCTAATTGAACCTTTCGTGGAAATACTTTGATCATCCTCTAGGTATCTAGCATTGGTACTAACCAGTACCTTCTGCTTCTTAGGATGATAAAAGTAACCACCATTTGTCCTTTTTTGATACCCAACAAAATAGCATAATTCTGATCTTGGTTTCAACTTGTTTCCCTTAACCAGTACATAAGCTGGACAACCTCATATCCTGAGATGATTCAAACTTAGCTTACACCCAGTCCACATCTCATAGGGAGTCCTAGGTACTGACTTGGAAAGTACCAAGTTTAGAATATATGCCACTGTTTCCAGGGCATATCCCAAAAGGACACTAGAAGAATAGTATGAGACATCATGCTTCGGACCATTTCCATCAATGTCCTGTTCCTTCTCTCAGCTACTCTGCGGTGTCCCCGGCGTAGAGAGTTGGGATACTATCTCATGATGTATCATGTAGTCTTTGAATTCACTAAGGAAGTACTCTCCACCATGATCCGATTGCAAGGTCTTGATTAATTTACTTGTTCGACATTCCACTTCAGTCTTAAACTTTTTGAACTTGTCAAAAGAGTCAGACTTGCGTCTCATCAGGTAAACGTAACCAAACCTTGTACAATCATCTGTGAAAGTGATGAAGTACTCAAAACCTCCTCTAGTTGGTGTAGACAAGGGACCACACACATCAGTGTGAATAAGACTTAATGCCTCATTGGCTCTATCCGTCTTAGGGGCAAATGACTTTTTGGTCATCTTTCCCATCAGGCAGGACTCACACTGAGGTCAATTTTCCAATCTCAATGAGCCTAAGGGCCTATCATGGATTAAATTTTGAATCCTGGTTGAGTTGATATGACTCAACCTTAGATGCCAAAGATAAGAGTTATTGACATTGGTCTTTCTCTTCTTTGTTAAAGATTTAGATTGAGCGTTATTTAATTAATTGTTAAAAGGGTTTAAGAAAAATAGATTCTCATACATGTGCCCAATACATAAAATTTCTCTATCTCTACTGATAGAAATACCTGAATGGAAAGATACAGAATATCCTTGATTTATTAGTTTCGTAACCGAAATCAAATTCTGTCGAAATCCAGGTACATATAAAATATCTTTCAAAACCACTATTCTATTACAATAAAAAACAAGATCCAGCTCTCCCACTGCAAGGGCCTAAACTTGTGCTCCATTTCCTACACATAGTTCATGTTCGCCCTTCTGGAGTCTTCTAATCTTTCTAAACCCCTGCAAGGAGTTACAGATGTGATCAGTGGCCCCTAAATCAACAATCGAAGTGGAAGTTGATCTAACCATTGATATAGACTCTAGATAGAAAATATTACCTGTGGAATTTTTCTTGACTTGAAGATCCAGACACTCATTTTTCCAGTGTCCTTTTAGTCCACATTTGAAGCACTTGCCATTGGGTTTGTCTTTAGGCTAGGCCGCTGCATTCTCCTTCTTCTTCTTGAACTTTCTAGGCTTGGGCCCAATTCTAGAATATGAAGCCTTAACAATCATAGCCTTAGATTGTGGCTTCATGACCTTCTCCATCATCTGGAGCTCTTTCATCAACTCAGTTAAACACATGTTCAACTTGTTCATGTTATAGTTCAACTTGAACTGAGTAAAGGAACCTAATAGAGATTTGAGAACTATGTCCACTTGGCTCTCGGAGTCAATGACAGCCCCTAAGATTTCTGCCTCCTCGAAAGCAGCAATCATCTTGAGCATATGCTCTCTAACTGATACTCCCTCAGCCATCTTAGTGTTAATGATAGTTGGAAGAGTCTCCTGCCTTGCGGGCCGGCTTTTATCCGTGAACATCATGGCTAATGATTGGGTTACGTCATACGCAGTTGTCATGTGCTCATGTTTGGATTGGAGCACATTAGACATGAGGCCAACATGTAACAACGAGCTATCTCGTCGGCCTTCTTCCATGCCTTCTCAGCCTCACGCTCATTGACGATGGAACCCTCCTTGATAACAGGGCAGGTTTTGTAAATGACATACTTATACTCTTTCGCTGTGAGTATTATGCTCAGGTTCCTTTTCCAGTCCACATTGTTTGGTCCCGTGAGCTTATTCTCTCAGAGAATAACGGCCAATGGACTACAAGAACCTCCCACCATTTCTGAAAAATCGAAAAATAAAAGAAAAAGATTTAGTTTGTGAAAACAAAACAAATATGTGCACTTTATCCTGATTATCAAAACTGATAATAATCAATTTGGCTCTTGGGAAAACTGACATAGCTTCTTGGGAAGATTAACAGTTTCCTAAGTTAAGTGTGTTAACCACCACAAATTAATTTCCCTTCTAGGTAATGATCTAGAAGATAACTCCATCGAGGGGATGGCCGTTTCCTCTCATTTCCTATGGACATACCTCACACTATGACCTCCAAAGAGGGGCTGACCGATCACAGTACATGCCCCGGGTTATTAATTACATCACTCCATTAGATCTAAATCCTTGTGGTATCCCCATCCTATACGGGTTCACTCCCAGGGTGACGCGAGGGGACCCACAATTTTTAATGAGGATCGTGATGGAAGCCGTGGTGCCATTGGAACCCCTCTCCCACTTAATCTTTTAAAATAAGAATTTTCTGAAAAATATCATTTTGAAAATTTCCATCAAGTTTTCCCTTAACTCAAAAATAAAATGTTTAAGTCCATAAAAATCTCTATGTCAAGGTTTATATCATTTGAGAGTTTTTCCCATGTACTAATTTTATTTAAGTTAAAAACATAATGATTTCAAAAATTTTTCAATTAAAACTTTCTAGAGACTTTGGTCTCAAGTTTATTTGACAAAATAATTATTCTTGTGCCAAAATTAAAATAAAATGGCTTTCTATTTTAACCTTACAAAAATATCTAAATCCAATATATTTTCTATGTCAAGGATTAAATCCTTTGAGAAAATATTTAAGGATTAATTTTTGTTCAAGTTAAAATAACCATTTAATTTTTAGAAAAATGTTTTCCTTGTCAAAACATTCCCAAAGACTTTGGTCTTTGAGAAAACGTGCACTTAGGTGCATAAAAATAGCATGCTAGAAAACAATAGACATTTCATGCTACTCTATTTTTTAAACCTAAGTGCCCAGATAATAGAATTAAACACATTAATTAATTAATTAATTAATGGTCTTGTTTAATCCTAAAATCTCTTACTAATATTTTTCATGCAAAATTATTCCTTGAATATTAACTATTACAAAATATTAACTTCGCCTGGTATGGATCCCAAAACCAAAAGAAATTGCAAAGAAAATTACAAGGAATTTTTTTTTAAAAAAAATTTCTTTGTCCACTGCACCCGCGCACTGGATTAGGCACCCATCTAAACTGTAGTCCACTACACCCGCTGCACAGAATTAGGACCCATGAGCAACCAACGCACGGACTGGATTCCAAACCCTACCGGCATCGGTTTGGGTGGCCTAGCCGGCACCGGTTCCGGTCTGGATGGCTCTTCCTGCAATTTTTTTTCTACGAATTTCCTCTGTTTTCTTCTCAACTTCTGGTATCAATGGCTCTCCAATTTCAAACCAAATACAATGAAATCAACCAAAACCAACAATCGCCTATACCCATAAACATTGGGCTTATATGATTTGCTAAGAAAAACAGTAAATTACACATCTCCTATACCTCCACCCGGGAGGTTTAAAAGAGAATCTATCCATACTACAAACAGCGAAGGATCACAATTTTAATCACACATATGTGTCCAGTTTTATTCATCTAGATCCATGCTTCCTATATTTTCACAAAACCTTCATGCTCTGATACCAATTGAAGGCATAGAAACAGAAAACACAGGGCACGCAGTGGAAGCGAAAACAAAACAAAATTGGAAAAACTAAAGAATAGGGGAACCGAACAGAGCCGGCGCTAGCTCCTACAGCCCTAGCCGGAGCCAGTAGTGCTCTGTACGGATTTTGAGGTTTTAAAAAATACCTCTTTTCCTCGTTCTAAGAATTGGCTAGACCAAAATGTGCGCAATTGGGGTAGGTGTGCTGGTAGAAACTTTTAGTGCAATTCCTACAAGTCTCCTACTCCGTCTTTACATGTAGGTGAACGCCAAGCTCTTGGTCTTCTAGTATATGGCCTGCCTAATTCTATTTGGTGAACACCTTACAAGGCTAGGGAACTTTCTTGGAGAGAGAGAGAGAGAGACGTCTGGCAATTTTTCACATAGAGAAGAGGCCGTAAAAAACAACGTTATATCCAATCCTCCTATTTAACCTAAATAAAAACCCTAGGTTAAACTGGATTGGGCCATTGGACTCTTAGTTTAACATTTTGGGCTTAATTAATTATTTTAATTAGAACCAAATAAATGACCCAATTAATAATTAATTTTCAGCCCAAATAAACTAGTCTAATTAACAGGCCTATATTAGTTTAATCCCAAGTTAATCTTTAATTATTCAAACTGGGCCAAAGCCCAAAATAATTAATTAACTCAGCAAACTAATTTAATTAATTCTCTCTCTCCATGGACTTTATTTTATTCTAGCCCTACAATTAAATAGGCTACTTAAATAAAATAAATTCCATTTAATTTAAGATCAATTCCTTAGCCTATATATAATTAGGACTCACGGTCTATACTGGGGACCAAAAGACACACCGCTTTAGCTACTAAAATGATCAAAATACCCTTGCTATATAAATAGCTGTATTTTGGATTTTAAATATTTCCTAATATCATCATAAGAAAATATTGACCCCAAGGACAATGTTGCGTTAGCAAAGTCTTCGACCTACAGGTATAATAACTAAAATACCCCTCTATATATCGCGTACATTTAGAGAGGAAGAAGTGTACTAACACCTCTCTAAATGACATCTACCATCATTAAGATTCTAGTCCAATGATCCACGACTTCCTGGATTATTTTTGCTTTCCAAAGGAGCTACCCTAAAGCAAACATCCAAGTTATATTTCCTAGGGCTCTGGATATTTAGATCATTCAGACAACCACAAGGGGCGATATAGTATAGAAGCTATCTTATACAAGTTGTCTTAACTAACTAGTCACACATACCCAATATACAAGTATATTGGCCCGACGATTGAACCTCAACTATAGCATATCAAAGTACATGCTTTCAGCTTTGTCAAACCACCAACTCATACTCAAGTTGGAAAGTACTAGTCCACGCTGTAGCAGTAGTAGTCTTGGTTTCTACCATATAGTACTTTAAGAAACCACTACTACAGGTCTTGTTATACGTATTCGAAATATGCTTATGTCATGAAGTGAGTGGACTACTCACTGGCTAAAGGTAAGCCATTCC
Organism: Voacanga thouarsii; assembly: GCA_026120185.1. Lineage (NCBI taxonomy): Eukaryota > Viridiplantae > Streptophyta > Magnoliopsida > Gentianales > Apocynaceae > Voacanga > Voacanga thouarsii. The sequence goes on from JANUWF010001567.1 coordinate 2,799,063, forward strand.
CCATTTGGAATTCACAATATAATAACCTAAACATGATGAGATTCCCATTCTCATCAATCGGTTAAGAACAAATGTTTATGTGTTAACTAACTCATGATCCATACCTTACTGTGAAAGACCTCCATTTACATGGATCACTTATTTAAACACAATAGGTTTTTTCCTAATGTTATTGTGCACAAATAAAATGTAGATTCACAAATAATTTCTGAAATAAATTCTTTTATTATGACATTTGATATTTACATTAGAAACCTAGTCTAAGAGGGCATATTTCCCAACAATGAATCCGTGTTGTTTTGCGTGAATGATAACAGAAAGTATGGATACTATATGTTTTTAGGCAAATGACATTTCTCTCTCGGGGAATTGGATAGGAAATGAAAAGGGTGATCATGCATTGTGGGTGAGAAGCTCTTGGATTTTTTTCAATTCATAGAAACCCAACTTCATAGAGAGTTTCGGTGAAGCTTTTACCAAAAGCTTGTCAAAACCCAATCTTTAAGCTTTCACCGACTGTGTTACGGGCATCATTTCGGAAGATCAAAGGCTTCGTGTGAATGAGACGCAGTAGACATTTACAAGAATGAGATTTAATAGCTTCAAGTATCCTTGTATATACATCTACATCAGTGCAAAGAGGGCTATTCAATCATAGAAGTAAATTTTTTGTTTTGCTATCATGCTTTCGTTTTGATGATTTTTGCCATTTTAAGTCTGCAGTTACAATATTGTATAGTTTATTTATTGAATAATACTCTTGAAGGAATGGCAATCTTATTATGCAGAGGTTAGAGATACGATTGTCAATTTTTTTTTTGACTGGATAGATGAGCACTATTAAAGTAAGAAAATTCTAACAACTTCATAACTGTACCCTGTGAGTGATGGATGATCATTGCCCATGAGTAATGGGTGATTACTCCCTATGGATATGGGTGATTATCCTTAAGTTAGTTTTGTTTTATTAATTGAGTTGATTTTATATGTTTGTCGTGACTTTTATTGAATGTTGGTTGAATTAAGGTGGTTTAGTACCTGAAAAATGTTCAATTTATAAGGGAAACTTTGTCAAAAATTTTTCGAAAATTTTTTCAATTTATAATTGTAAGAATTCTTATAAATTCATCAAATATCATTGGTGCTTCCTTTCATTTATATTGACGCGAGCAAGCTTTTGTTGGCCCAATACAATGTAGTTTTGATGTAAATTGGGTTGATAATGTAACACATCAAAGATCATAAAAGAGTGATTTGATGCAAATCTAGTTGATAATATGAACAAACGATTATATTCTTGTCATTTGATAAAAATCTAATCCCATTCCTGGATGTTAATTAATTGAGGTGATTTTATGTGTTTTTGTGATTTTTATTGAATGTTGGTTGAATTGAGGTGGTTTAATTCCTCGAAAACATCTAATTTATAGGAAAAAATTTGTCAAAAATTTTTTAAAAATTGAGAATAGATAAACTGTGTGGGTTACTCAAAGAGTAATGTTTGGACTCTAAATTTAACAGTACTTAGTCACTCAAATGTTGGTGTATATATAGTAGTAAAAAAGGGAATTTATTAAAAGATGAGTATAGTTATGTATAGGAAGTTTACTTGGCGAGGCTTGGCAATCGATTCATTTGTGTTGATATTTTCTCTCCTTAATTTTGCTTTTATGTTATAGTGTAGATAAAGTGGTTGTCCCATAGCTATTTTTATGGTATTATTATGTTTTTGTGCCCTCCAATCTTATAAATCTTATGTAAATTTGATGAAATAAATAAAAGTTTTATTCCCAAAAGTGTTTAAGTTTCTTTATTTTAACTTATTCATGATTTTGTTATAAAAGACCCATTGTATTTAACTAAGTGATCCATATGAATGGAGGTCTTTCACAATAAGGTATGGATCATGGGTTACCACAATACATAAATTTAGTTTTTAACCGGTTGATTAGAATATAAATTTAATCAGGACAAAGATTATTATACTGTGAATTTCAGATGTGGAATAGCTTACCTTTAGTCAATGAGTAGTCCTCTCACTTCATGGTATAAGTGTATTTAAAATACGTAGAATTGGACCCGTAATAGTAGTTTCTTAAAGTACTAAAATAAGAGAAGCTCAAACTGCTACAGCTACAATGTGATTATACCCTATGACTTGAGTATAGATTGGTGATCTAGCGAAGCCGGAAGCATGTACTTTGATGTATTGTATGTGAGGTTCTACTATAAGACTAACATACTTGTATGATGGCTATATGTAACTAGTTAGTTCAGACAAACTTATATAAGATAGTTTCTATACTCCTAAATGGAGAAATTACCCCCTTATGATTGTTTAGGATAATCTATATAATCTAGGACTTTGGAATGTGACTTAGTACTGTACGCTATTGGATAGCTCCCAGAAATAAAAGGGTACATACTGGAAGTTAAAGATTATCGAACTAGATATCTAAGAATGGTAGATATCATCGAGAGAAGTGCTAGTAAATTTCTCCTGTCTCAATAATAGGTGCTACATAAAGGGGTATTTTAGTTATAACACCTGTAGGTCAAAGACCTTGCTAAATGCAACATTATTCTTGGAGCAATATTTTCTTAGAGTAATAATATAAAATATTTAAAATACAAAATATGGCTATTCTAATAGCATAATTATTTTGGTCATGTTAGTAACTAAGGATAATGTGTCTTTTGGTCCTTAGAATAGCCTATAAATCCTAATTAATTTTTGGGTTAAGGAAATTGTCTTAAATAGCAAAAATTCTAGTATAGACCCAGCTCATGCAGACTACATACATTGAAGAATTGTACTTCACGCAGTAAAAGTTATATGATACAACTCCTCAATGGTCCATAGATCTACGGTCCATGCAAGAATTTCCCCTTGAACAAAGATAGGTTTAATTTTATTCAGGTGGCCTAATTTTATAGGGTTAGAATAAAATAAAAAAAGGACCCAATAGAGAGAATGAATAAATTGTCTTGTTTCACTGATTTGTAAGCCTTGCGAGTGGAGGCATATGCTTCTGTAATAAGTTTAATTGCTTTCATAGAGTTCTTGTGTAAGCATGTTAATCAACGAATTGGGGTTTGGGTTTGTTTTGAATCTCAATATATTAGATGCTTGTAACAATGTTGTGCTTGAATAATGCTCGAGAATGAAGTGAAAAGAAGGAAGAATGGAGGAAGACGAAGCCGAGTGCAGATGTTCTGTGCAAAGCCTATCCAAGGATGAAAAGAGTCTATCTAAGGCTTGTGAAAGTCAAGGACCGCCTATGTCACAAAGTAAGGCTTGCCCAAGGAAAATAGCCATTCTAAGGATCACCAAGGCAGTGACTAGCTATGTGAGAGGAAACAACCAAGGCGGTCACCGCCTAGTTCAAGGCATGGACCACTTTGGTCCATGTTGTTCACGGTTTGGGCAGTTTGGACGGTTTTCGCTGGTCAAGTCAACTTGTTCTCTATAGAGCTATTTTTTAATAGTTTTCCTTGTAATTTCTTTCAACTTTGTTTCATTTTTTAGTCCCATATCGCACAAGGTTACTTTATGTGAAATTTTGGTAATATTTTACATGTGAAAAGTAGTAAAAAGGATTAAGATTAAATAAGATCATTAATTAAAATGAATTAATGTATTTAATCCATTTATGTGCTCATTTAGGTTTTAAAAGGATAGAAAATGCATGAAAATGTTTACAATTTTTTGAGTATGCTCTTTCCTTTTTTGTCAACATACGTGCACGTTTTTCAAGAACAAAGTCTTGAGAAATTTTTGACAAAGGAAAAAATATTTTTTAATTAAAAAGTTTATTAACTTGGAACAAAATTAATCCTTGTTTATTCTCTCAAAGGTTTTGTACCCTTGACATAGAGAATATTTGGATTTAGATATTTTATAGAAGTTAATGAAAAAGACGATTTTAATTATTTATTAAAACATTTTGTTTAGAGACCAAAATCTCTAGGAATTTTTGAATAGAATAGTGTTTTTTGAAATCATTAAGGATTTAATTCAAATAAAATTAATCCATAGTAACATCTCTCAAAAGGTGTTGACTTTGACATAGAGATTTTATGGGTTTAGATATTTTATGCAAGTTAAGGGAAACTTAATAAAAATTTTCAAAAGGATAATTTTCTGAAAAAACCTTTATTTTAAAAGATTAAGTGGGTGAGAGGTTCTAACTACCTCACGACTTCCATAACGGTTCTTATTAGAGATCGTAGGTATCCTTACATCACCCAAGGAGTGAATTTGTATAGGATGGAGATTCTATAAGGATTTAGATCTAATAGATAGATGGAATTGATGCCCGAGATACGTACTTTGATTGGCCAGCCTACGTTGGAGGTCATACTATGAGGATTATCCATAGGAAATAAGAAAGAACAGTCATCCCCTCAATGGAGTTATCTTCTAGACCATTACTTAGAAGGGTAGTCAATTTGTGATGGTCAATACACTTAGTTTAGAAAACTGTTAACCTTCCCACAAAACTATGTTAGTTTTTCTAATAATCAAATTGATTATGTTACAGATAATAGTGAAATGGTTAACTATTATCAGTTTTAACATAAGGATAAAGTACACAAAATTATTTGTTCTTACATAAACTAAAAATTTTTATTTTTTGAATTTCAGAAATGGTCAGTGGTGGTTTTTTTAGTCATTTGGTCATTATTCTATGTGAAAATAAACTAATGGGTCCAAACTATATAGACTGGAAAAGAAACTTAGACATAATACTTATAGCCAAGAAGTATAAGTATGTCATACACGATCCCTGTCCTGAGATTGGAGAGAGTTCCATTGAGGAAGAGCGAAAGGCTAAGAAAGTATAGAAAAAGGTTGACGAGATAGCTCGTTACTATATGTTAGCCTCCATGCCAAATGTGCTCCAGTCTAAACAATGAATGCAAAGATTGGATCTATGCATGTTAACCAAGTTTGAGATCTTGTTACTGCACCTGAAGGGATAAAACCTATAGTATGTAAATGGAAATACAAAAGGAAAAGAGGTGTAGATGAAAAGATTGAAATCTTTAAAGCAAGATTGGTAGCAAAATGGCTTACTTAGAAAGAAGAAATTGATTATGAGAAAACTTTTTTATTAGTAGCTATACTTAAATCCATCAGGGTTCTCCTAACCATTATTTATCATTATAACTACATGATATAACATATAGATGTCAAGACTATTATTTTTTTTAATGGCAATCTTAGTGAGAACATCTATATGTCCTAACAGGTGGTTCATTGCTGGAGGTAAAAACACATAGTTTGGAAGCTTAGGAAGTCCATTTGTAGACTTAGGCAAGCATCAATGGCATGGAACATACATTTTAATAGAACTGTAAAGTTTTATGATTTTATTCAAAACATGGATGAACCATATGTATATAATAAGTTAGATGGTAAGAATATGTAATGCTTGTTATTGTATGTAGATGATATTCTACTAATTGAAAATAATATAGGGATATTATCATCTATTAAGTTGTATCTCTCTAATTAATTTAACACGAAAGATTCGGGAGAAGTCAGTTATATTCTTGGTCTAAAGCTTCTTAGAAATAAGAAGTAAAGAACATTAGGCTTATCCCAGGCATCTTACATTGACAAGATATTAGTAAAGTATAACATGAATCAGTGTAAAGGGAAACTTATACCTTTTAGACATAGATTGATCCTATCTTCTAAGCATTATCCTAAGACACAAAGGGATAAAGAAAGAATGAATAGGATTTATTATGCTTTAGTAGTAAGTAGTCTCATATATGCTATGCTTTGTATAAGGGCAAATATTTGTTTTGTTGTGGACATAGTAAGTAGATACCAGTCAAACCCTAGGGAGACTCATTGGCAAGCTATAAAGTATATATTAAAATACCTGAAGGAAATAAGTGATTATGTTATAGTTTACATGGCTGATAATTGATAGGGGTTAATTTGGCCTATATTTTTTAAGTCATTTGTGCTATATTAGTTATGATCTTATGCTTAGATGACTATTGATCCCCACTTTTTTACCATCTCTTGTATAGGATTTGTAGAATGAAAAGGTATAAGAAAAGGTGGTAAGAGTTGTTAAAGAAGTGGGAAAAGAGGTAAAACAAAGAGCAATAAGTGCCGGTTAGTTCAAGTGAACTGGCACCGGATGATTTTTTGCAAAAATAGAGCAAAACAGAGGATTTTCGCACCCTATACAATAAGCAGCCAGTGCCGGCGACTAGGGAGCAGCTAAGGCCAGCTAGTTACTAGATATATGCGTAAAAATAGTGAATAAGAAGGGCTAGTTGGATGCTAGAAGCTAGAGCCTATTGCTATCTATTTTCTTATGTAGAAAAAGTCTTTTTGAGCACTTTTTGAAAGGAAAAACTCCTATAAATAGAGAAGGATAGGAAGCTTTAAGAGTGGAGATTCTTTTTGGATACAAGAAAATTAGAAAACACCTAGAGAATTAAAAAAAAAAAAAAAACCAAGAGAAGAAGGATCAAAGGAAAAATCTTGGAGAAGAAGAAGAGAATTACTTAAGGAGATCTTAAGGAAGAAGAAGGAAGCTTTCTTGTCTATGATGTTTTCTATCCCTTTTTTTTTTTTTGGTATTCTACTTCGATAATATAGTATTCTTAATGTTTTAGTTGTAATTGATGGATGAACCATAAGTTTATGTTCTCGGATTGGAATTCCTAGGATCTGTTGATTTCAATTTTTAGTATTTAGTTACTTGTGTTTGATGTATTGAATTGGTTATTATGAACTAATTAAATGAATATTTTTTATCTATCAACAAACTCAAAAGAGTGGTTGGAGGATTAGAATTTGTAATTAAAGTGTTAATAATATCACTTAGAGATAGGGATATTGATGCTTCCGAAATTAATGGGTTTATGATATTATATATTTATATATATAATATTACATATATACAATTTGATATATATATATATATATATATCAAATTGTATATATGTAATATTATATGTGTGTGTATATATCAAATTATTTTGTACATTTATATAATTTTAAAAGTTTAATTCTTTTAATTTTGTCTACATTTTTTAATAAACAATTTATACATTTTTATACATATATATAACTAATTTGTAAAATTTTTTGGAGTCATATTGTAAATATTTTAAAATTTATGGATCAATTTACAAAATTTTTGGAGGTCATATTGTAAATATAAAAAAATATAGGGACTAATTTGTAAATTTTTTAAGGGGGGTCATATTATAAACATTTAAAAATACAAGGATCAATTTGTAAAATATTTGGAGTCATATTGTAAATATGCAAAAATTAACGATCCAACCGTTAGATTTGTTAAAATTACTTTTAAAAAAAAGTATTATAACTAAATTTGAAGGTAATCGGCTATATTTTGCCACATATTCTAGCATAATCTCTACATAAAAGTCCAAAACTTAACGCATTTGCAAAGATAAGCACATTAAATTAATGATCCAATCGTAGATTTGTTAAAATTGCTATAAAAAAAGTATTATAACTAAATTTGAAGGTAATCAGATATATTTACCACATAATCTAGTATAATCTCTATATAGAGCCAAAAACCTAATGTATTTGCAATGATAAGCACATAAAATTTATAATCCAATTGTTAAATTTTTTAAAATTGCTAAAAAAATATTATAACCAAATTTGAAGATAATTGGATATATTTTGCCACATAATCTTGCATAATTTCTATATAAAAGCCAAAACCTAGCGCATTTTGATAAGTGCACATCATATACATTTTTTTTTATAGCATTTGTCCCTTATTTCTAATAAAATATTTTTAAATCACCACTTGTAAATACCCTTTTTACCTTGTTTTTATTTAGAGAATGTAAAAAATCAATTTAGAATAAATAAGGATAAAAAAAGAATAAAAGTGGAGCTAAAGGGTGAAAATTTTCAGAAACAAGGAGCTTAGGCAACCCAAGGTGGTTCAGACCACCTTAGGCCGTCTAGGCCACTTTTTTTGAAAATGAACAATAACTAAGCAGCCAAGGGTAGTCCAACTACCCGAGCCACCTTGTCTAGGTGGCCTATGATAGTTAGACAACCTTAAGCTGCTTGGTTTCGTAAATTTGCTCTATTTTGTAATTTTTTTATTGAGCAACTATAAATACACTATTATAAGCCCTAAAAAAATATTCTAGGGTATCTAGTAACCTAGAGATCTCTTAGAGAGCTAAAGAAACACAAGAAGGAGGATCATGGCCAACAAGGATGGAAAAAGATAAGTTGATCTTAGAAGATTTCAAAAGAGAAGAGGTAAAAAGCTTGTCTATGAGTGATCTTGATGTGGGCTAGAAGTGGTATCAACAAAAGGCACAAACAATCAAGTTTTAATTAAAATATCAAACTCTAAAAACATATAATTTGACAAGTATACCCATTGTCTAGTACAAGGAATAATAAGTATCGAATCTACAAGAACTTAGTAATTACCACTACTTTATTATAATCTCATTATCTAGCTAAAATAAATATGTAAAGTATAAATAAATTACACTACACTAGAAAACTTATCATGTTCTTATACAAGGTAGAGTCACAAGTTTATTAAAGAATTAGAAAGAGAGAAAGGTCATACAACAAAGGGAATTCTCCCATTAAACACATTAAAGATGAGTACTCATTAGATCCATAAATCTCAACTCTAGGCACTGGTATAAGTTAAAAATCAATCTTACTCTTTCTCGAGTTATAAGATCCCTAATCCCTATATCGATTAACCGGTATATATACTTAATCAACCAAACCTAATGAGGCATTAAACGCCACTCACAATCCTAAATTTTTTGGAAGTCACAAAATCTCTATCTCTAGGTAATTTCATAAACTCTTTGATTATTAGCCCTAATCCACAACCTCCTCCTCGGGCTAATTGAAGATGGCCCATATTAAATCAATCAAGAGGGTGTTCAAACCTTATCTCCATCTCTCAAAATCATTAAGGTAGAACAAATAATTGAAGAAAATCAATTATAACCCAACTCAACCAAAATAACATAATAAACACAAATAATCAAATACCATAGAGAAAAAAAAAATCAAAGATCCAAGTAACATACACCAATCTAAATCATAAAATAGAATACAACCCTTCATTACAATTAAAAATCAAAATTTAGCACAATATTAACAGAGTAAGATTTATAAGAGAGGAAAAAAAACAACCCAAAGACAAGCTTCTTCTTCTTGAGATATTTTTTGCAACCTCTTTTCTTCTTCCTTAATTCCTATGCTCCTCTTCATCTTCTTGTAATAACCTTGCTTCCTAGGATTCTTGAAGAGAAAACCCAAGTCTAAGAACAATGTTTTGAAGTGCATAAATGGGTTTTTATAACCCAAATTCATGCATCTTCAAAATACGCCGAATAATGCCCTTTTCTGCGCATGCGGGTGGCCTAGGGAAGTGAGAGAGGTGGAACCTTCCTAGGCCACTAGAATAGGCAGTCCAAGGAAGTTCCTTAGGCTGCCATTTCACTAGAAAAATGGCAAATGAAATGCTCCTAGGTGGCCTAGAGAAGTAGAGGTTGCCAGCTTTCTATTCTAGGGTGCCCAAAATGTGTCTTCTAGGTGGCCGAGGGAGGTGGAACCTCCCTATGCTACTAGTTCACTATACAAGAACTTCTATTTTTGCTCTTTTTCCTTTCTTTTTTATCCTTGTTATTCTCGAATTGATATTTTTATTTCCTAAACAAAACAGAGTAAAAAGGGTATGGTGAGTAGTAATTTGAACAAGATTTATTCACAATTAATGCACAATTAGCGTAGAAAATATATACGTGATGACAACTTATCATTTACCCCCACACTTAAACTTTTGCTTGTCTTGAAGCAAAACACAATTATTCACAAACAAGTAAATAGATTACAAGAAAAATGAATGAATTTGATTAGAGCATATTAGCAAAATTAACAAGAACAAGTAAGCATATGTGCAAGAGTCAACATAGTAGAGACATTATTATTTCCTCCACCTTAGAATTTATCCCAATATTTATTTATCTAAGTTAATCCCATATATATCTGTATATTAAGCTAGATACAACCAAGAACATTAAAGTTAAATTAAGCAAGTTTATGCCAATTCAATGTGATTTACTCTACTTTTTGAGTTAAGAATACAAACAATATGATTCATACAAGTTAGGATTAATCGACTCATTCAAATCTTATGGCTTACAAAAGATACATACATTACAAGTGTTACATCACATTATAGCAATACATTATACATTGATACAACATTACAACAATACATTTTAACTAAGAATAGCAAAGTAAGAGCCTCTCGTTTTTTCATTATTTTTCTACAAAGGAATGCATTTATAATGATTTAGACTTGAATGCTTTTTTTGCCTCCTTTGCATTTTTACCTTTTTGCTTTTTTTTTTCTCTTGCTTTTTTCTTTTCTTTTTTATCACACATTATTTTTTATCATAGAATATGCACTTTACATTCCTAGAGTCTTTTTTCTCCTCACTTCAATAGGTGCATTAAGCAACCTACTTCTTGCTCCTACTTGCCTTTACATTGGAGAACAAATATATACAAATAGTAATGTGTATAATATAACATAACAAAAGAATAAATGAATAAATAAATAATTGAGGATGCCATGAAACTAGAGATAAGCCAACAATTCAAACTCTATATTTCATCACAAAGTTTTCATCCATTCTAAAAAAATCAAGCTTCACAACATTTTTAAAGGCATAAATAAGATTAACTTACTTCTCAAAGATAGCCTATGTTATACTCAATATATAAGTGTATACAAAATTAATTTTCTTAGAAAAGTCTTAAGTAGAATTTTAAAGCAAAAAGATTAATAATAACTTCACTAAACTAACACATATTAACACACATGCCCAAAAAACTTTTAACACAAAAATTCACCAAAATTTCTGCCCGAAATATTAGAAAATACCAAGGATAATAAAAAAAAAAAGCTTGAAAAGAATATTACTCAACCCCTTCCCCATGCTTAAATTGGACAATGTCCTCATTGGCCACAAACAAACAATAATACCATATCTAACGGGATAAGAAGAAATATAAGGGAGGAAAAGGATAAGCAATATTCCCCAAGTGTTTTTAAGCTTAATGTGTTATAGAATTGAAAAGAAATTGAATGTTTTCGAAAAGAAAAAAAAAAATCTCCAATCTTGCAAAAAGAAAAGGAAATACAACAATATACCAAGGCTAAAAAGATAGTAACAACAAGAATATAAACAAAATAATAGAAAAAGAAAATAATTCAAAGCAAATACAAATAAAAAGGATACAAGGAGTTGTTACAAACATGCATTAGTATCAAAACTAATAACAACACAAACCATCATATACTAATATATTTACACAAATATTATTAACAAATTATAAAATCAACTAATATAAATAATACCAAAACATATATTAGTATAAAAAACTATACTGATATCAATGCAACAATGCCACAAAATAAATGAACAAACTATCATTTTCACTAGGGATACATTAAATCAACACACACACACACACCATCATCAAATTAACCTATATACATAATAGAAGTCCAATATATAAAGCAGTACAACTATTATATATACCAAGAGGCCTTGCATACAAGAAAAGATTACCACCACAAGATCCACCAATCAATTAGTACTACAATCTCCAAATAATACAATAAAGTCTTCCAAACAATCCACAATCAACCTAAACACTATAATTAATACTATATAAAAGATTACAAAAACCTTAAAAAGTCTCCAAAACAAAAATCAATAGTCTACAAAAAACACAACACCAATTATATAAACTAATCAATTCCTCAACATATTCACCACTAATGTAAACTATTTCTAACACACACACACACACACACACACACACACACACACACACACACTGTAAAACCCCACCTAAACCTACCCTAGAATTAGAGGAATGGGATGCATATTATATCATATTACATAAAAATATATTTCTTGAATGAATTCGTGTGCCTTAGAATTGTGATATATGGGTTATATGGTTTATTTATACTTGCTGAGTAATGAGGGTAATTAGGGAATTTTACTTGAGGACGAATTAGGAAGAGGCTTGAGATTTAGAGAGGAAGAGAATTAGGTTGGGAAAATGATGACCAATTCGGGGCACTAGTAAGTGTACTAAATCTCGTTTATAGTAACAAGGTTGTCCCATAGAAATTAGAAATTAAAACTCATTCCAATGAAATTAATTTTAACTTGAATTAAAAGAAATCAAAGATTCCAATGATTGTTGTTTTGAGAATTAAATTTAAATAATTAAACTAGCACTTTTTTCCTGGATAAAGATTATAATGAGATGATCTAAAGCACATGATTTCACTAAATTAACTCTTATATTACCAACGTGATCCGTTATTCTAGAGTATACCTTATCAGTTAATCAATATCTAGAATTAACCAATATCCTTTTTCAAGGTATATTAATTCTATTCCTCTAAATAACCCAACTATATTTCTATGTTGAATTCAATTCAGAAGAACTCATTCAAGAACATAACATTATAATGATCACACAAACCGTGCAAATATATTTCTATTTCACCCGTAATTTATGGTATGATTACCTGTCCTAACTAACTAAGTCATCTTTCAAATTTTCCTAGTTAATGACAAATCAACCTGAATGGTGATCAGGTATTCAATTGCTTTGAGTACAATAATCAGACAAAGACTTAGTAACACCCTTCAAATAATGAAATCACAAGATAATATAATAATTAATAGTAGCTATATCAAGGCCTTAGAATAAGAACTTAATACATAATTGAAGAGAAATTCAAGAACAAATTAAAAGAGAAGGTATGAGAAAACATCATAGTATACTAATACAATCTCCAAGTTTGTCCATGAGTAGCCTCCAATATGTGTCCAACAATGGAAAATGCTCTCAAAATTACAACCAAAATACCCTAGGAAGATAATACCTAAAGCTAAGGTTAAAAGAAATTGAACAAAATTTGTCCCTAATGGCCTCCTCCTCCAAAATTCACTCTTTTCAGCTTTTTTCTTCACAGGAGCCCGTTGGAGAGTTCAATTCGGCCCTTGATTGTTGAATCCGATGCCAGATTTAACTCTCCTCAGGAGAACTTCCAAAATTTGCTTCTTCAGCCCCGTAACTTGTATGTTTTTTCATTCAAGTCCCTAGAAAAATCAAATAACCACAAAAGGGAGTAAATTGTCCAAATAAACCTCATATTGCATTAAATTATAACATGATCTAGCCAAATGTCACTTAAAATATTCAATGCAATATCACTACATCAAACTCCCCCACACTTAGATGTTTGCTTGTCCCCAAGCAAGACCAGGTTTAAATCAAATTGTCAACACACATGGGTTTCAAGATCATAGCTCAAATACTTCTCCAGTTCATGCTAATAAAAACAAATGCTCAAAGTACTCTACATAACAAATGCAAGACTTGTGTTAGCGAAATCGGACCCTGTAGTGCAAAACAATTACTTAACACTGTTCTCAAGTCATTCAAAGAGTTGAGTTTAAATAAAATATGTATTCCATAGGCTTACTTGTCATACTCTTTCTCAACTAATTGAGGCATATCATGATTTCACTTAGATTAGGTAGGACTTTAGCGCTTGTAATGTAAGGCTAGAGAATTGGCTAACAAATGAAAGATATAAGATAATGATAGACAAAGAAAAGAGAGCTTGCAAGAAAAAAAAGAAAAAAAGATAACAAAACATAGCAAAAACTCCAATTCTTCACTTGCCCTAGTACATACCAACCTTTAATTCCCAAATCCTCACATCATAATCAGGGTGTATGCTAAGCACTCTTTGTATTCTCACCATTACACTTGTTGCACAACCTCAATATTGTGAAAATTCATTCCCATGATGATCGTACAACTAGCCTAGACCAACGACCAATGACTGGAGATGCATAACAAAGGCATTATGTGTTCTTAGCTGCTTTATTTTATTTTATTTTTAAGGGTCTGAGCTCATACCAGCACCGAATTAAGCTTAATTCGGCACCGGATTGAGCTTAATCCCACGCCAAAAAATTTCTGTCCACCTTCTCTCTCTCTCTCTCTCAAAAGACTTACACAAATTGCACAAGGTCACCCCAGATATACAAGGTCCCTATGGCAATGCATTTCCAAATTCGAATTACCTACATAGCACTGAATATGGCCCTGATGATGATAGTACTCAAAACCAACGAGGCTAGCAGCCAACAAAAAATAATAGTCCTGAAATCTGTCATGTTCTTTCACATCCCTGTACTCTTATCCCATGGAGCAATAAAAGAATCGAAATATGAATCAAGCCCTTACAAGAAAATAATAGGTCAACATATTCACTGGTTCATGAAAGAGTTAAATATAGTTGGGCACAAAAAAGGTGCTATGGATAATTCATAAGGTAAGCTTGAAAGGTTTAAACTATCCAAAGAAGGCCTGTGACCGTCGTTTCTAAGTAAAATCATGAATGCCTTTTTATTTCACCTCGAAATGTATTTAAGTAAGTTCTAGAAGCATCAATATGAGAAGTTTTAGGAAAATCTGACTTGAAAATAAAGTAAAGCATTTGCATACACTACATAGGTCTATGGTGCGCAAAAAAAAAAAAAAAAAAATCATGCATAAAGTAAGTTCTAGAAGCATCAATAGGAGAAGTTTCAGGAAAATCTGACTTGAAAATAAAGTAAAGTATTTGCATACACTACATGGGTCTATGGTGCGCAAAAAAAAAAAAAAAAAAATCATGCATAAGTTATACAAAGTATAGAACAAATGCTTCATCAATGCAACCCAGAAACATATACCAAGATGATCTTGAAGCCATTCAAAAACATTATGGGACAAACATACATTGAGGGACAAACACACAGGGGTAAAGTCCCAACCACCAAGAAGATAACAATAAACAAGTGAAGTATGAACATGTAATGCCGCCCCCACACTTAAGGCTAGCAATGTCCCTAATGACAGCAAGTAGAGCAAAAAGAGAGAAAAGAAAAAATTGCTAAGAAAACAGACTTCCTTGTCATCAAGGGCATGAAGCAAGAGGGCATCAAGCTACGCGACCATCAGACCCATTGGACTTGGGTGCAGAATCAGAATCAGAATCAGCAGTGATGTCCGAGTCAACTGCTGTATTAGTAGAAGCATGAGAGGGGCCACCAAGAGGCTCACTAGGAAAAGTATGTTGGTAGAAATGGGTAAGCATGCGTTCCTAGTGGTCCAAGCGGGTGACAATGTGCCGTTGTCCTTGCTGGAGTTGTAAAAATAGAGCCTGCATATGTCTCAAAGGAATAGTCAAATCAGCAAGGAAAGGAGAAGAACTAGTAGACGGACCTAAGGAAACAAGATGAGTAGGAGCCGATGGTGGTGGGGGAGGAGAAGGAGCAGGGGCAGTGGATGAGGAGAGCACAGAATGCTATAGGGCCCTAGAAGGAACGGGGTGACCCTTAGAGTGCCAAGCACTAATAGCGGAGCAAGAATAGCCCAGACTAGAAATACTAGCCATACTCAGGATATCGGACGAAGTGGTATCCTCTTTTAACTTTCCAGTGATATCAACATTAGAAGCCTCAAAGACCTGAGATAGGAAACGACGAAAACATAAAGCTTTGGTAGGGCTGGCAGCATGGGCAGAATCGAGTATTTCTTGGACAATCATACTACCAAGAGGAGCAGGAGTCACACCTATACCATTGAGAGGCTTATATAAGATATAGACATCACATTTCCTAATCTAATTGAGGCTACTGGCACGAGGCATAACATTAAACCTCACAAGATAAGCGAGAAGGCGATGAGTGAGACTGAGGTCATGCGCATAAATAGTGGCTCGATCAGGATTGGAAGGGCGAGGAGTGACTCAGGCACCTAATTGGCCGAGAGTGGAAATAAGACTGAAGCTTAAATCAGTACACACCCGGTTACTACCAAAGTGAATGTCCTCACCATCATCCACAAAGTGAAAGACAATGGCAAGAGTGGAACGGGATACGATAATAGGAACGCCCTTAACACTAGAGTGGATCTCAGTGACCGAGATACCTCTATCCTCAATGTTAGCATAGAACTGACACACCAACTCAGGGTAGTAATAAGGAGGAAGACAGAGAAGTGGTTCCCATCCTAGGCGGCGAAAAGGAGCAAGCAAATGAAAAGAGGCACCAACCTCAAAGTAGATGATTTTCTCAATGATCAACCTGCAGCATTTGCGTTTCTCATACCATACAAGACTGTCCTCATTCCAAAAATGGGGGGAAAAAATGGGAGACAAAACAAGAGGGAGTGATGGGGTAAAGGAAGATGGGTGAGTGCGTCTAGCTGTGGCATTTTTACGCCTAGCACTAGCCCCACTAGCCATGACAAGGAGGAAAGAAACAAAAATAATGAGAATAAAGGACCGCAAAGGCTACCAGTAAACAACACCCCAACAGAAAACAACCAAACAAACTGGGTGGAGAACCCACTGCACAATCACATCAATATTTCCCTACAACCACAAGTGTATGTCACTAAACTGCCAAAAGGCCCACAACTAAATAGACAACACACGAAATAGATGGAATAAGAAAAAGGTCACATACACCCCAAATGCATAAATAAACCAAGAAATTATGATGTGTTTAGCCAACTACCCAACGAGATCAAAAGAGGAAAAAAATAAGAAGAAACAAAAACAAGGGTACCAGAGAAAACAAAGAGGCTCAACAGTCAGTAGAGGCGGCAACAGTCGGCACCAATGGTAATAGGCGGCGGTAGAAACGGCAGTGGTCACCGCAACACCAATAGTAGTGGAAACAGCAGTGAAGAACTGAAAGAGACATCGGTGCCGAAAGGAAGGTGTGTGCGGATACAGGTGCCTGAATGAAGAAAACATTATGGCTGCAAAATCGGGGCCTGAAGGAAGAAAAGAGCAGTGCAGACCGAGCGAGATCCAGCGCCGGATTTAACTCGCCTTGATTCCAGCGCCGATTTGAACTCACGAGTAATTTGGCGTCGGACTTGGGCATTTCAGGCACCGGAAGCTCTCTACTCAGAAGAAGGGAGGTAGTGAATTCAGCATAGGAAGGAGGAGAACCAGCACTGGTAATTTTTTGGTGGTTGTCTGAACTTGTGGCGACGAATCCAGCGTGGGATTTTAGAATAGCCGGCGCTAGAAATTTTTTGGACAACCGTGGCTAGCTAATTCGGTGCGGGATTGGAGGAGAACCGGTGTTGGAAATTTTTTGGTGGCTGGTGTCCGGTGAATCCGGTGAGAGATTTAGGAGACTAGGCGCCGAAAATTTTCTAGTGAAACCGATTGGATGGAAAAAGGAAGGAAAAAATGAAGAGAAAGAAATAAAATATAAGAATAAATAAATAAATAAAGAAAAAAATAAAATAAAAACAATAAAGAATGACTCGAAAGAACACAACATGCATTAGGATGCAAACCAAGAAAGGAGAACCTTTTTTATGGAGTAGTGTCATCCACTTTTTATTTAACGACGCCTTACCTGGACCAGATTACGTCAATGTATGAAGTAAGTAACTCATTGTATTCCTCGCTAGATTATCACTAAAATAATGCTTGAGTCTTTGCCCGTTCACTTTAAATGTGCCAATAGACCCATCAAAAAGCTCAACTGCACCATAAGGCGATACGTTAGTGATAGTGAATGGGCCAGACCATCTAGATTTTTGCTTATCAGGAAAGAGTTTAAGCCATGAATTATATAGTAAAACTCGTTACCCAACTTCAAATTGGCACCGCAGAATGTTCTTGTCATGAAGCCTCTTGGTGCGTTCTTTGTAAAAGCGAGTATTCTCATATACTTCCAGGCGAAGTTCTGCCAGCTCATTCAATTCCAACGCTAGTTGTTCACCTGTAGCTTTAAAATCACAATTTAAATGCTTTAAAGCCCAAAAAGCTCTGTGTTCCAATTCAACTGGCAAGTGGCAAGGTTTTCCAAACACTAGACAATACGGGGTCATACCTATGAGAGTCTTAAATGCAGTCCTATAAGCCCATAATGCATCATCTAACTTTAAAGATCAATTAGTGCGTGAGGTATTAACAGTCTTTTTAAGAATCCTCTTTATTTCCCTATTAGACACCTCTACTTGACCACTTGTTTGAGGATGGTATGGGGTGGCTATTCAATGAGTGACTCCATAATTTTTCAGCAATTTGTCCATTTTCTTATTAATGAAGTGGGTGCCCTTATTGCTAATCAGTGCTTTGGGTGTACCAAACTGACTAAAAATATTTCGTTGAAGAAATTTTTCCACCACTTTAGCATCGTTGATAGATGTAGCAATAGCTTCTACCCATTTGGAAACATAGTCAATAGCCACTAAGATATATTCATTGGAAAACGATTTAGGGAACGGGCCCATGAAGTACATGACCAAAACATCAAACAGCTGTACCACAAAAATATTTGTTAGAGGCATCTGATTACGCTTAGATATGTTTCCACTCCATTGGCACCTATCACAAGAATGAACAAAGTTATAACAATCCTTATACAAAGTGGGCCAATAAAATCCAGATTGCAATATCTTAGCTGCTGTTCTTGTAGGACCAAAATGTCCTCCAACATCTCCAGTGTGGCAATGATAAAGTATGTCATGCACTTCAACCTCAGGAATACATCGCCGAATCACATTATCAGCATAAATTTTGTATAGGAAAAACTCATCCCAAAAAGTAATGTTGAACATCAGAAAGGAATTTTTTCTTTTGTTGAAAACTTAACTCAGGGGGAAGAATGTTATTGGCTAGGTAATTTGCAAAGTCTACATACTAGGGGGGTGCTAGATGGCATTAGTGCAAATAGATGCTCATCAGGAAAAAAATCATTAATAGGAACCACTCATGGACTTGAGTTATCCTAGAAAAATGATCAGCCACTACATTTTCAGAACCCTTTTTTATCTCAAATTTCCAAATCAAACTCTTGTAGTAACAAAATCCATCTAATAAGCCGAGGCTTGGCATCAAATTTTGCAAACAGATACTTCAATACAGCATGATCGGTGTAAATTATAACATGTGATCCTATGAGATAAGATCTAAATTTGTCACATGCAAAGACTATAACCAATAATTCCTTTTCTGTGGTAGCATACTTTTGTTGGGCAGCATTCAAAACACGACTAGCATAATAAATGACCCGAAATACCTTATCTTATCTTTAGCCTAACACTGCTCCAACTGCTACATCACTAGCGTCACACATGATCTCTGTGAAACCCCAGTCGAAACTAACCTTAGAGTAAGAGGGTTGGGATGCATGTCATATTTTATTTCATGGTTAAATATATTCTCATATGAATTTTTATATGTTCTGGATTCGAGTTTTATTGCCTTGAAGTCTTGTTGGTGTGTATTGTGTGAGAGGGGCAAAATGGTAATTTTTGCCCGGGGTGAAAATAGGGAGATAGCCTGTGGATTGAACAGAAAATAATTTTTCTAGTGGAAATAGCAACAAGAGTTGTTGTGATTTAGTGGTTAAAGCATTAGAATTAATTCTTGAGGTCTTGGGTTCAAAGTCCATCATAGAAGCTTTAACTTGATTAAATTTTATTTTTGCTTGGGAAGGAATGGTTTCGGCCTTAAGGGCCTAGATCAATGTGGTGATGATGTCCTAGGAGAGACATGTTAGGAGTATTCTCATTCCACTCCTTTGCCTACTCGAAATTCCCAAAGGGAATTCTTGTTCCCTTGATCTTTAGTTTTCCTTAGTTTCAACTCATTAGTTTGATCAAGATGTTCTAGCCTTTTTCTTTCTAGAAAATTCAGTAGAGTGCTGAGACCTTTTACGATCAAAATGTTTTGGTAAAAGACTACCTATGGTCTGAAAAAAAATATGGAAGAGTTGTGAGGAATTCCATGAGGAAAATATCTCTAGTGGGCTTGCTGAAATTTCACTTCAAATTAGTTCCTCTTCCTTCATGGCATGAGCTGAAACTTTCCAGCTTGTTGTACCTTCAAATTGTCGAACTCCTTAGCTAACATTCCCTTCCAAATGCTGCCAGAAAAATGGCCTTAAGATCAGCTTAAAACATGAATTATTTCTGCCATTTTCGGACTGCACAAAAGCAGTGCAAAACCAGAAAAAAATTCTGGGCAAATCGCTGCTTTGGAGGTCCAAAACCAAGCTGATTTCTTCCAGATTTTGTGCAGCACCTTAACCATTTTTGTTCTCCATGAAGAAGGCTGGAAACTAGCCTTGAATACCCCTAAAACCCCCCTTCCAGCTCGCTGCAAAATGGTTGGAAGTGGCAGACGAAAATCTGCTAGAAAATTCATTGTGCAGTGAAATTTCTGTGCAGATTTTTGTCCAGCTTGTTTCCCATCTCTCTTTCAGCCAAAACACCAACCCTAATCTATCAAAACCTTCCTTAAACCTTCATCAACAGAGCTCCATTGATCCCCTTGAACTTCTGCACGAAATTCCATCAATGGCTGCCCGAAAATCCCTCCAACAAATCCCTGCAATTTAGCTTGATTGGTTTCCAAAATTTCAGCCATCTTATTTAGCAACCTTCCATAATATTTTGCTCAATGGACCAGACTTCTTCTTCATCATTGTACACCCTACTTTCAGCCACCAAAAGCCTCTATAAGCCAGCATTAATCCCACGAAATTCTGCTGAAACAATCAACCATGGCAGACTTCAAAGCTGTCCAAACAATCAAGATATTCTTAGGATATTTACTTTCCAAATTCACTTCCTAAAAATATTCTTCAAGGATTGTAACAACTAACCTTTCCTTTTCCCTCTCAAATCAGAGAAACATCCTCCTAAACCCTACAGAATTTCGGCAGCCCTCATTCCACAGAAAATTCGGCAGCCACAACAACCATTCCTCTCGATTTTTCTTCAGCCATCAAGAACACACATTACACCAAGAACACCTACTACTTTCCTTCACCTAATACACCTTCAAACCACTTCAAATCTTCACGAAAATCTCCAGATTTGATCCACTCATTGCTGTGAGTCCATCAACACCATTCTTAACATCAAACTCCACCAATCATCTTGCTACTTCGGATCAAAGCAGAAATTTCTAGACAAGAACATCTTCAAGGTAAATTCACTCTATCAACATCATCCTCTTCAAACTTGATCTCTAATGAAAACCTATATGAATAATCACACTAATGACTTCTTCTTCTTCTTCTTCTTCTTCTTCTCTCTCTCTCTCTCTCTATCTCTCTCTCTCTCTCTCATGGACCGAAATTCCCTCTCTTGGCTGAATGGACTCTTCTTCCATAACCATGCTTTCGCCACCTTTCTTGAACAAGATTAGCCATCTACGAGTTGAGATCTTCTCTAAACTCCTTCAAGGCATTCATCAACCAAGTAAGTACCTTCAATCTTCCTTTTCAAACTCTAGATTCATGTCTCTAGGATGATGATGATAGTAGGTAGATGGCGATAGGATTTAAGTATGTATATATATATATTGTTGAGATTGAAGTATGAATATATGTATGATTGTGAAGGAGATGTGATTTATGCATGGAAGGATTGTCTTGGATGATTATATGATGATTTGAGGTTGATGCATGTCATAGGTAGTATTTGTGATGAAGTATGCTAGAAATTATATCACCTTTGGTGAATAGGATTTATATTCGTGTTGGACTATTGAAGCCATGATCATATTTATGCTAGTAAGGGTTGGATCATATTTTGATAAATTGAGATCTATGCTTGTATGCATGATTTGGATGATTTGATAAATTGAAGGGTTGTATATGTTCATGTTTGTGGTTAGCTATAGAAATATGTTCATGATCTAGTTGTCCCTAAGCTAATCTGTATTTCATTAATAAAATATTTAATAATATGATTTTTCTAGTAAAATTTTGAAAACCATGAGAAAATGTGGATTTGGTCTTTTATATAAAATAGTGATATTCTAGTCAAATAAATAATAGTTTTTTCTGGAATATATATATATATATATATTATTTAAAATGATAAAATCAATTAAAGCCTTTTATGGAAATAATTATAATTAATAAAATATTTATTACTAAAAATTTAATTATTATCTTTTAATCAAAACCCATTAAGGATTTGCTTATTATTTTTCAAGCAAGACTCATTAAATTTATTTTCAACAAATTTTAGTTATCAATTATTTTCTAACAACTAAATTATTAATAAATCATTATTTTACCTGATACTACCTTTGACCTTTTTTCAAATAAACCATAATTTATTTTAGCAAGTTTTAAACCTTCAACATATTGTACCTAATTTTTCAAACTCTAGCTATTTTAATATCAAACTAGATTTATTTTATAAACCCCTTTTATTTATTATTGAGCCTTAAAGCATGAGACACTAGGGACATGATCGTAGTAAATTGAGTTAGTTTTATTTGTGAAAGTGAATCTTGGCTTGAGTTTTATTATGGTTTGTATTTACCCTATGCGGGGTTAGGTCAGCTATTGGAGACCTTTGTTGTGGACAAGGATCAGGTAAGCTCCTGCATAAAACCTATTTGATGAACAAATGATTTTTATGGCAAGCCAAATATAGAGTGCATGGTCACTCATTTCTGTAAAGGCAATTGAGGATTATTTCCATTCTCATTTCAGACAAATAAATTATTTGCAAATCAAGGGGCGGTTTTACTCAAAACCTAAAACTCTTTCTAAAACCAGTTTTGTCCCAAACTTTGGAAAACCTTAATTGCCATTTTCAAGTGAAACAGTGTTTTGTTCATTTTCTCCCCAAGTGGGATATGTTACGTTGAGTACTCAACAGGGGTAGGCTAGTAGTACTAGTTTTGAAGAGCAAGAGTGAGTCTTCTGGCAGGAGGCCACCTCCAAAAGATAAGCTCAACTTAGAGAAACGTCAGTACTACTTAGTCAGGCCGGTCCGAGTTAGCAGTTTGTTTTATTTCAGTCAAGTGACTGTGTTTTGCCGGAATGGACACCCGGTTGTTGTTTGGGTATAGAGAAGGAGGAGTATTTTGCCCGGTAGGCCAATCACCTACCTTTTGTCAGTCTGCACAAAGTGTCGGCATTCTGACTGGTTATGGGGCCCAACGTGTGGTAACCCATAATCCTTTCTTTCGAGTGGTTGATCTTATAAATTATGTACGGCTAGATAAGCCAAAACGCTACTCTTGCTTTTGACTAATGTTTGATGCTTGCCAATATTTCTCTTATAAAGGTTTTGCACTTTGCATCCACGAGCTGTTTTCACTAAACACCCAAAGCACACACAGACTTACTGAGATTTCTGTCTCATCACCTTTTTATCATGATTTCAGGTTGACCCTGCTATGGGGATGAGTAGCTAGTGTTATTTTCCTTGGAAGAGAATACTGTCATTTATTTTTATGTATTGTTTTGGGGAGTTGAGAGTGGATGATTTTATTTATGGATTTGTTTTCTTTTGGGAATTCATGGGTTTATTCTTGGGATGTAATAAATTTTAAGTTAAATTATTATTTTTATTTCGCTATTTTATTTGTGTGACCTAGTTATAAAGACCCCTTATCCTTTGGACGGGGCGACATCCCCGGCCCCGGCGGGCCTAGGTAGCGGGGTGTTACAATCTCAAATGGCAAGGTCCAATCTGGTGTGGTCACAATAGGTGCAGAGATGAGCTTCTCCTTCAACCTTTGGAATGCCTGCAAATAAGTCTCATCAAAGTTGAAGGAAACATCCTTGACTAATAAATCACACAAAGGTTTAGAGATGAGAGAAAAATCTTTTATGAAACGTCTATAAAACAATGCGTGCCCCAAAAAACTCCAAACATCCTTGACTATCAATGGAGGAGGTAGTCTCTCAATCACTTCAATCTTTGCACGATCTACCTCAATTCTTCAAGCGGAAACCTTGTGCCCAAGTACTCCCTTCTTATACCATAAAATGGCGTTTCTCCCAATTAAGAACCAGGTTAGTCTTTTCACAACACTTCAAAATTAAGGTCAAGTTATCTAGACAATGATTAAAGGAGTTACCAAAGATAGAGAAATCATCCATAAACACTTCAATGCATTTTTCAATCTAATCTAAAAATATTGCCATAATGCATATTTGAAATGTGGCAGGAGCATTACATAATTCAAAGGGCATCTTCCTATATGCAAAAGTACCATACGGACATGTAAATGTAGTTTTTTCTTGATCCTCTGGGGTAACGACAATTTGATTGTACCCCAAATATCCATAAAAAAAAAAATTCTTGGCCTGCCAACCTCTCTAACATTTGGTCAATAAATGGGAGAGGAAAATGGTTCTTTCTAGTGGAAGAGTTCAATTGTCTATAGTCAATACAGACTCTCCACCCCGTAATAGTCCTTATAGGGATTAATTCATTATTCTCATTTTGGACTACAGTAAACCCCCATTTCTTAGGAACTACTTGCACAGGACTTACCCATGTAGAGTCAGAGCTAGGATAGAAAATACCTGCTGTCAGAAGTTTCAAGATTTCAGCCTTAACAACCTCCTTCATGTTAGGATTTAAATGCCTTTGGGGTTGAACTTTGGGCTTGAAATTTTCTTCCATGTTGATCTGGTGCATACAAACTGTAGCGCTGATACCCCGAATATCAGCTATGGTCCATCCTAAGGCTTTCTTGTGAGCCCTTAACACTTGCATCAGTTTCTTCTCCGTGTACCTATTAAAGACGTAGCAATAATTACAGGTAAATCAGATGTGCCTTCCAGAAATGCATATTTCAAATGAGAGGGAAGAGGCTTAAGTTCAAGTTTAGGTGGTTGCTCGATGGATGGCATGGGCCTCTCCATACTCTTTTCCAATTCTTTATATTGCCACATTTTATAGGAAGGATAGGGAGGGATGGCATCAAGATGTAAGACATATCCATTCATTTCCTCAATTACATCTGATCCATTGTTTCCTTTATGTAGGCAAAGCTCTAGAAAGTCGCTAGATATATTATCTCTTACCATCTCAGAATCACTAGGAGAAATAGAATTAATGAAATAACAAGAATCACTTTCTGTAGGATATTTCATGGCTTTGTAAACGTCAAAAGTGACCTCTTCCTTATTAACTCTCAGGATCACCTTACCTTATTGCACATCTATCAATGTTCACCCTGTAGCTAGGAAAGGTCTTCCTAAAATTAAAGGCATCTCCTTATTCTCCTCCATATCCAAGACAACAAAATCTGCGGGAAATATAAATTTATCCACCTTTACCAACACGTCTTCAATTACACCCTAAGGGTAGATTATTGTCCTATCCACTAATTATAATGACATATTAGTGGGGTTTACCTCCCCAATTCCTAACTTCTTGAAAGTACACAAAGGCATTAGGTTTATACTTGCACTTAGATCACACAATGTCTTTTTGAATTACAATTGCCCAATATCGCACGGGATAGTAAAATTCCCTAGATCTTTCCTTTTTTGAGGCAGCTTCCTTTGTAGAATAGTAGAACATTCTTTCGTTAGCATCACCGTTTCATGATCTTCAAGCCTTCGCTTGTGAGTAAGAATGTCCGTCAAAAACTTTTTTTTTAACTCGGCATCTGCTTTAATGCTTCTATAAAAGGAATGTTAATATGCAATTTTTTAAAAACTTCAAGAAATTTAGAGAATTGTTTGTCCATATTCTACTTCTTGAGTCTCTGTGAAAATGGAATTAGTGCAACATAAGGTTTATGAGGCGCAATAGGTTTACGGTTTCCTTCTTTAGGATCAGCCTCCTTAGATATGTTCAATGTTGCCCCTTCTATACCATCTACTGGTTCTCCTTTCTTTTGTTCCACCTCTTGGAGTGGCTTACCACTGCGAAGAGTTATTGCATGGAGTTGCTGTTTAAGGTTTTTTTCAGTATCACTGGGAAATTTCCCTTAAGTTGTTTCCTCATAATTCCTGCAAATTGCCCCATTTGAACTTTCAAATTGTGGATAGAAGCTTGATTGGTCTGAGCCACTTGATTGATTTTTGCCTCCAGCTTAGATAAGTATTGCATTATGGCATCTTCAAACTGTGGTTTTTTATCCTGAGTAGGTGGTGGTTGTTGTGGAGGGTGTGATTGCGCCTGTTGAAATGGTGCTCCATTTTATTGGAAACCCGGAGGTACTCATTGTCTTTGCATATTTTGACCTCTCCAAGCAAAATTTGGGTGGTTCCTCCATCCTGAATTATATGTGTTTGAAAATGGTTCATTCCTTTGGGAGGGTCCTTGTTGCTGAGCTACCATATAATTTGCTTCCTTTAACATAGATGGGTGGCTACCAGTATTCATACAAAAATTAGTAGTATGCCCGTCCAATCCCCAAAGTGCATATACCTCTCTAGTGCTACTCCCTTCTCTTGTCATCAATAGGCTAACTTGATTAGTTAGCTTTGCTAATTTGGAAGTAATGTCAGGTTGTGTGTGGATCTCATGAACTGTAGCTCTTCTTCCTCTCATGGCCTTTTGTTGAGAATTTATTGCTAAATTCTCATAGATACTTTGCAACTCTTAAGCATTCTTATCTCCTGGATATCTACCTGCAGCAGTATCTACTAATGTCTGACGCATAGGAGTTAGTCCTTTATAGAAAAACTGAGTAATCAACAAGAGAGAAAAACCATGGTGAGGACATTGAGTCAATAATAATTTAAATTTGTCCCATGCTTCATGAAATGCCTCTCATTCTCTTTGTGTGAAGGAACTAATCCTACTTCTATAATCCATAGTCTTTTGAGACGAATAATATTTGAACATGAATGTCTCATGGACCTCATCCCAAGTGCTCATGGATCCTTCAGGTAAACCTAGTAGCCATTGTCTAGCATCCCTCTTTAAATAATACTGAAAGCATCTGAGCTTGAGTTCCTCTTCGGATAGATTGTTCAAGGGGAATGTTTGTATTGTACTGTAGAACTCTCGCAGAAACCCCAAAGCGTCCTCAGCCCCCAATCCATTAAACGTTGGAAGCAGATGAAGATAAAAGTTTTTCAGCTCATAATTCCTTGCAGCATTACCTAGCCGAATACATGATGGATTAGTAGTAATGGTGGGCATCTATAAATCCCTTAATCGAGGATAGGCTTGGTTATTGACTTCCAAGGGAGATAATGGTTGTAATGGATTTTCTGGCCCATCATCATGTGCTTGATTTCCTCCATTATTGGCCATTGCTTCAGCCCTCCGATTAGCTTGATTTTGCTTACAAGTACGCTCAATTTTCTAGATCAAAGTGTATTAAATCTACAATACGATTTCTAGACATGCACCACTTAAAATTTATCCACAATGTGCACACTTGAGAGAATAAAAGCAAAAACAAAAATCAAATCGGAGTCACGAAGAAATTTTTAATTTACTAATCCCCGGAAACGGTGCAAAAAACTTGATGACCAATTCGGAGCACTAGTAAATGTGCTAGATCTCGTTTATAGTAACAAGATCGTCCCATAGATATTAAAAATTAAAAATCCTTCCAATGAAATTAATTCTAACTTGAATTAAAAGAAAACAAAGATTCCAATGATTGTTGTGTTGAGAATTAAATTTAAATAATTAAACTAGCACTTCTTCATAGATAAAGGTTATAATGAGATGATCTGAGGCACATGATTTCACTAGATTAACTCTTATATTACCAATGTGATCCATTATTCTAGAGTGTACTTTATCAGTTAATCAATGTCCAGAATTAACCAATATCATTTTTCAAGGTATATTAATTCTATTCCTCCAAATAACCCAACTATATTTCTATGTTGAATTCAATTCAGAGAAACGCATTCAAGAACATAATATTATAATGATCACACAAACCATGCAAATATATTTCTATTTTAGATGTAATTTATGGTCTGATTACCTGTCCTAATTAACTAAGTTATCCTTCGAATTGTCCTAGTTAATGACAAATCAATCTGAATGGTGATCATACATTCAATTACTTTGAGTACAATAATCAGGTAAAGACTTAGCAATGCCCTTCAAATTACGGAATCAGAAGATAATATAATAATTAATACTAGCTACATCAAGGCCTTAGAATAAGAACTTAATACATAATTAAAGAGAAATTCAAGAGCAAATTAAAAGAGAAGGTATGAGAAAACATCACAACATACTAATACAATCTCCAAGTTTGTCCACGAGTAGACTCCAATATGTGTCCAACAATGGAAAACCCTCTCAAAATTACAACCAGAAGACCTTAAGAAGACAATATATAAAGCTAATGTTAAAAGAAATTGAACAAAATTCATCCTTAATCGCCTCCTCCTCCAAAATTCGCACTTTTCGGCTTAGTTGAGTTCAAATCCCATCAACTAAGTATTATTTTTAATTATCCTAACTAATGTTTGAATTTTCTTCATACATTCCATGAAGTTAGGAATATTTTCATGGGGAAGATACAATGGTAATGTCTTAACCATGTGATCATGTCCTAAAAGAAAATCTTGAAAAATTTTAACCACTACCATTTTAGCAATCCATGTCCTAACCTATTTAAATTTAAAATACTCTATTTCTTTAATTCTTTTCAATTTCTAATGAATGTATTGGATAAATCTTGGACTTGAAGGAAATTCCAGCTCTTGAGATAGGAGATGACCGAAATATAGGAGGAAAAATAGATAGGTGATTTCCAAAGAACTATACCTTGCTTGTTCTTATTTTGGTATAAATCTGGAATTTTTCCTATCATTCCTCTTGGCTGGATTTCTGAAAAATGTAGCTTATTTGCCTATTCATTTCTTGCTAGCAAGCAACCATTTTTGTGTGAGTAAGAAGCTGAAATTCCTTGGAAATTTGCAACTCATATGACTACACCAACCCAGAAATTTTTTGAGCAAACTACTAAGTGTTTAGTCATGGACATTGAGCAATCAACCCATGCATAAGATCACCTAAAATTCTCCTTTTTCTTCTCCAAGATGGTGGCTGAAAAACCACCATTAATGGACTTTCAAACACTCCTATTTTCCAGCTACAAATACATTCAAGATAATTCAAAATTTCTGCTAACAAATCATCCAATATTCTAAGAGTTCTTGCAGCTAAATTCCAGAATTTTTTCAAGCTTAAATAGAAAAGGTAAAAATCAATTCCTTCTTCACTCACCTTCATCATTTCGGCCATCTTGAAGCCATGGCTGAACATCTTGTCTTCATCATCAACCATAGCCATTGGAACTCTATTAAAACACCTTAAATCCCTATTAACTTCACTTTATTCAAAATTTTTCAAACTTGAAAATTAAATCCCAACTTTTACTCTCTTAAACTCTCACCTAGCTAGACTAGTAAACCAGAATTTCTTCCTCTCTTGTACAGCCATTTCTGACCAACCTAAACCTGGGATAATTCTCCATTTCACAACCAAGACATAGCTAGATTATCAATCCACCATTGAAGGACTAGAGACCATCAAGAAGAAATTGCCATTAGCAAACCTTCTACCTTAGAAACCTCCATTATTCCCTCATTTTTTAAATTAAAACTAGTTCAACTCTCTCTCTCTCTCTCCTTGGATAACCGAAACTCTCCCCTCTAGCAAGGCCATTTGGTCATCACTCACCCAAAGCTCACTTATCTTCTTCTTTCAATTTTCTCTTTTGTTCTCAAGAACACCAAGTAATACTAAAAATTTAGGCAAATTCGACGTCCAGAAAATCGTTGTATTTGAGAAATTACAGTCGTTTTTGCTGTAAATGACGGTTAAACGACAGTTTCTTGGCTGTTGTATATAATGCCATTTGTTTTTATTTAAAAATGCTAAAAAACCATCATATTTATCTAATGCGATAGTGTAAATACGAAGGTCAGGGAAAAGTGTCGCAATTACTCACCGGGTTGAGATTATGCGAACCATTGTATTTGGTGAAAAAACCGTCGCAATTATTTCATAAATACGACGGTTTTAAACTATCCCAAATACTTGTTAATTGTGGTGGTTATTTACAATGGCCCTAACCGTAGCAATTGATCAGTATTTGCGACCGTATCTAGCCGTCGTAATTACAACCGTGGTAATAAATCTTGCGACGGTAGTAATTACGACGGCCGTAACCGTCGCAAATGCTTAGCAATTGCGACAGTTGCCAGCCGTCGTAATTACTACCATCGCAATTAATTAGTATGTACGATGGTTAACTATGACGGCCATAACTGTCACAAATACTTAGCAATTGCGACCATAAGTAATCCCCCATTTTTTCATAATTTATTTATTTAAGTATCTACCACCTACAAATTAAACCTAACTAAGCCAAAAGTTCAACACAATTACAAAAAAAAAAAAAAAAAAACTCATTAGCAAAGCCAACATCAATAAAACTATAAATAAACCGAAATGAAACTAAAATGTGTACAAGTAAAAGTAATAGTACATATAGAAAAAGTAGGAAATAAAATGTATCAATCCCAATTACTACTCATACACAACAATAGCGGGAAAAAAAATGACTTAATCATGCTGATCACCAACAACATCATCATTAGGTGCTTTGGTTGTCCATGGGGACGAGATGTAGAACCAACACCGGGAGAGGCCGTAGAGGCACTAGATGGAGGTCTAGGAGCTGTGACAAATATACCTATGTCAGCTCTTCAGGATAGATCTAATTCCAAACATTCCTCCATCTCGGCTTGCATAGCCTCTACATATGCCTCCATATGTGCCTTTATCTTGACTTGCATAGCTTGGATACGTGTCTTAACCTACACTCTGATAGCCTCCCCAACCTCAATAGAATAGCTGGATGAATGTCTAATTGTAGTTGGTGTTGGCCCCTTTCCCTGACATCTAACATGACCCCTCATGTCAGGATCGAACATACGCTGAAAACTTCGATCCTTCGCTTCTTCAGTGCGCTCAGAGTCAGGAAGTGCCTGTCACTTTGCCTCTAATCGGTCCTACAAAATTAAGAAATAACATACATATTAAGTTAATATTAAAGTTAATATATTCATTTTGTCATATTTTAACAATTCAGCAAAGTAAAGCATTAAAAATACCTTACAATCATATCAGCAATCTGACCATCAAACTTGTCAACCACGCCACCTTCGTGTCGCAAGAAACATATCATACTGTGACATAGACTGGCCTTGTGAGGCCCTCTACAAACATAAAGAATAGTTAATTAGATAATATTTATAAAAATGAGGATTTTTTTTACAATCTACTAATAATGAAGAAATAATGGCATACACAATAATCTAAATACTTGATCAAGTATTGTAGAATGTGGCATCCTTCTTGTGGCTGGTGGATATGTAATATGTGATTGATTTTTAAGAACACACATTACACTTCTTCAACCTTTAGCCACTTCTACTCATCCTAAATCACTCCAAAATCTTTCAAATCAACTAGGATTCAACCAATACTCATCCTTAGTACACTCCATAACACTAAAACAACCATAGTTGATCTCTCTTTCGGATCAAATGTGCCATTTTGTTCAACACAAGAACAACACGAAAAAGGTAAGATAGGACCAATCATTTTATCCTTCTTCTTTTCTTCATCTTCTTCTTTTCACTATCTTAATCTCACATACTCTCTCTCTTTCTCTCTTAGCCAATCCATTAGTGGCCATTCTTGAACAACCTCAATCAATAGAGGATTCATCAAGGCTTAAGGGTCTTTATTTGACAAGACAACATCTTCGACTCCAACGATCATCAAATAAGTATTTCTACTATGATCTTCTTCTTAATTTTTGAACTCAAGACTTCTAGATAATGAAATTACTATGTTAATTTAATATTATTGGGATGGAGCTATATATGTAGGTGAAGAGAATAATTTTAAGATGCAGCTATGGTGGAAGGTACGTTTACTATCTAAGGTCGTCCAGTTAATGTTTTAATAGACCCTGGATTCACCCACTCCTATCTAAACAAGAATTGTACATATCATTTGGGTTGGGATAGAGTAGAGCTACCTTTTACCTTGTTGGTGAGTATGCCCTTAGAGAAAATGGTGCAAGTAGACAGGTATGTGTAGAGTTGTAAGATTGGAATGGGGGAAAAAGAACTTGGAGGGAGACTCAATAGTTTTAGCTATTGATGACTGTTGGATTGTATACCCTCTTAGACTAGGTTTCTGATATTAAATCGAATATTTTAATAAAAGAATTTATTTTCAGAAATAATTTGTGAATTTACTTTTTGTTTGTGCACAATTTTCGTTTGGAACAGACCCATTGTGTTTAAATAAGTGGTCCATGTGAATGGTGGTCTTTCACAGTAAGGTATGGATCACGGGTTATTTAACACA
Source organism: Voacanga thouarsii (assembly GCA_026120185.1). Taxonomy (NCBI): domain Eukaryota; kingdom Viridiplantae; phylum Streptophyta; class Magnoliopsida; order Gentianales; family Apocynaceae; genus Voacanga; species Voacanga thouarsii. The sequence goes on from JANUWF010001567.1 coordinate 2,831,365, forward strand.
AACTTTTGTTCTTAAGCTATTGATAAGACTGGGAATCTCATCATGTTTAGATTATTATGTTATGAATTCCAAATGGGGAATGGCTTACATTTAGCCAGTGAGTAATCCACTCACTTCATGACATAAGCGTATTTCGAATCCATAGTACATGACCTGTAGTAGTGGTTTCTAAAAGTACTACATGATAGAAACCTAGACTACTACCGCTACAGCGTGGACTAGTACTCTACGACTTGAGTATGAGTTGGTGGTCTGGCGAAGCTGGAAGCATATACTTTGATTTGCTATAGTTGAGGTTCTATCGTAGGGCCAATATACTTACATGTCGGATTTGTGTGACTAGTTAGTTAAGACAAACTTGTACAAGATAGTTTCTGCACTATATCGCCCCTTGTGGTTGTCCGATTGGTCTAAAATGTCCAGGGCCCCAGGGAACATGACTTGGATGTTTGCTTTAGGGTAGCTCTCTTGGAAAGCGGAAACACTCCAGGAAATCGTGGATCATTGGACTAGAAGTCTAAGGATGGTAGATGTCATTTAGAGGGGTGTTAGTACACTTCTTCCTCTCTAAATGTACGGCGATGTGTCGAGGGGTATTTTAGTCATTTCACCAGTAGGTCGGAGACTTTGCTAACGCAGCATTGTCCTTGGGGTCAATATTTCCTTATGGTGATATTAGGAAATATTTAAAATGCAAAATACAGCTATTTTTATGGTAAGGGTATTTTGGTCATTTTAGTAGGCAAGGCGGTGTGTCTTTTGATCCCCAGTATAGACCGTGAGTTCTAATTAAATACGGGCTAAAGAATTGATCTTAAATTAAATGGAATTTATTTTATTTAAGTAGCCTGATTTAATTATTGGGCTAGAATAAAATAAAGGTCCATAGAGAGAGAGAATTAATTAAATTAGTTTGGTGGGTTAATTAATTATTCAGGGCTTTGGCTCAGTTTGAATAATTAAAGATTAACCTGGGACTAAACTAATATAGGCTTAATTAATTGGACTGGTTTATGTGGGCTGAAAAATTAATTATTTATTAATTGGACCATTTATTTGGTTTTAGTTAGAATAATTAATTAAGCCCAAAAAGGTTAAACTAATAGTCCAATGGCCCAATCCAGTTTAACTTAGGGTTTTATTTAGGTTAAACAGGAGAAAAGTAAATAACGTTGTTTTTCCAGTGCTCCCTCTCTGTGGAAAAATACCAGACATTTTTTCCTCTCCCTCTCCAGAAAATATTCTTTGGCCCCTAGTTTGTTTCACCAAAATGATATTAGGCAGGCCATATACTGGAAGATTGAAAGCTAGGCGTTCATCTACATGCAAAGACGAAGTAGAAGGCTTGCAGAAATTGCACCAGAAGTTTCCACAAGCGTGCCTACCCCAGTTTCGCATATTCCAGTTCAGCCAATTTTGAGAACAAGAAGAAGAGGTAATGAGAAAATATATTTTTTTTCCTTTTTTCTTCTTCACGCATGAGTGCTGCGTTTTTTGTTGTTCCTTGGCTGTCTTTTTGGCTATGTTTCAATTGCAATTTTATCTTCAATTGGTATCAGAGCCATGAAGATATTTGCACATATAGGAAGCCTGTATGCTAGTTAATAAAATTGGACAGTTATGTGTGATTAACTGTGATCCTTCGCTGTTTTGGTATGGGATAGCATCTCTGTGAGCTTCACCGTTGAAGCATAGGCCTCTGTAATTTTTTTTTTTTTGATGTTTTAATCGTGTAAACCCAATTTAAATGGGTATAGGCGGTTGTATTTTTGTTTTGGATGAGATTTTGATATGAAAAATGTCCAAGGATGCAAAAGAAAGTGAAAAAAATGGAAAATCCACAGATAGAACAGAGAAACTCGTCGCAGGGAAGAAGCAGCACTGTTCCTAAGCCGCCGAGCCGAGCCGAGCCAAGCCTCCAAGCCGAACCGCCACTGTTATGTGTCACGAGCCACTGCCCTTGAGCCGCATAAGCCGAGCCGATTTCTTTTAATTCCAAGCCGTTTCAATTGCAGAATTGCAATTGAAATGCAATTCAATTGCCCGGGTCGCGAGCGGGTTGTCGGGCTGACTCGCAGGCCATGCAGTAAGAGAGGCACCGGGTCGTGGGCGTAGGTCAGTGGGCGGGCTAACGGGCGGGCGGCTGCTGCGCGGGTTGGATGCTGAAGTTTTGGTGCGGCTGGTGCACCGGGCGCCCGGTGGACCGCAGGCCAAATGGGCCTGGATCCGGTGCATCGGGTGCACGTGGACCGGCAGTTATTTTTTGCAATTTTTTTTTCTCTTTTTCGTTTTGGGTCCCATACCAGGCGAAGTTAATATTTTTGAAATATTTATATTCTTGGAATATATTTGCATGAAAAATATTAGTAAGAGATTTTAGGATTAAACAAGATAATTAATTAATTAATTAATGTGTTTAATTCTATTATTTGGGCACTTAAGTTTAAAAAATAGAAAAGCATGAAAACGTTTACTGTTTTCTGGCATGCTGTTTTTTTTATGTACCTATGTGCGCTTTTTCTCAAAGACCAAAGTCTTTGGGAACACTTTTGACAAGAAAAATATTTTTCTTCAAAAATTAAATGGTTATTTTAATTTGTACAAAAATTAATCCTTGAATATTTCCTCAAAGGATTTAATCCCTGACAAAGAAAATATATTAGATTTAGATATTTTTGTAAATTAAAATGGAGAGCCATTTTGTTTTGTTTTGGACTAGAAAAATGATTTTGCCAAATAAACTTGAGACCAAAATCTCTAGAAAGTTTTAATTGAAATTTTTTTGAAATCATTAAGTTTTAACTTAAATAAAATTAGTCTATGGAGAAATCTCTTAAAGGATATAAGCCTTAACATAGAGATTTTAATGGACTTGGATATTTTATTTTTAAGTTAAGAAAAACTTAATGGAAATTTCAAAAGGATATTTTGCAGAGAACCCTTTATTTTAAAAGACTAAGTGGGAGAGGGGTTCAAACGGCCCCACGGCTTCCATCACGGTCCTCATTAGAGATCGTGGGTCCCCTCGCGTTACCCTGAGAGTGAACCCGTATAGGATGGGGATACCACAAAGGTCTAGATCTAATGGAAGGATGTAATTAATAATTCGGGGCACGTACTATCATAGGCCAGCCCACGTTGGAGGTTATAGTGCGAGGTATGTCCATAGAAAATGAGAGGAAACGGCCATCCTACGATGGAGTTATCTTCTAGATCATTACCTAGGAGGGAAATTAATTTGTGGTGGTTAATACACTCAGCTTAGGAAACTGTTAATCTTCCTAAGAAGCTATGTCAGTTTTCCTAAGAGCCAAATTTTTTTCAATGCAAAAATTTTATTTTTTTTTCACAAACTTAATTCTTTCTTTTATTTTTCGATTTTCAAAAATGGTGGAAGGTTCTTTTAGTCCATTGGCCATTATTCTCAGGGAGAATAAGTTAACGGGTCCAAACTATGTGGACTGGAAAGGGAACCTGGACATAATACTCATAGCTGAGGAGTATAAGTATGTCTTTTACGAGACCTACCCTGTTATCAGGGAAGGTTCCACCGCCGAAGAGCGAGAGGCTGAGAAGGCGTGGAAGAAGGCTGATGAAATGGCACATTGCTATATGTTAGCCTCCATGTCTAATGTGCTCCAGTCAAAACACGAGCACATGGCTTCTGCATATGACATCAGTCAATCATTGGCTACTATGTTCGCAAACAAGAGCCGGCCCGCAAGGCAGGAGGCTCTTCGAACTATTGTTAACACTAAGATGACTGAGGGAGTATCAGTCTGAGAGCATATGCTCAAGATGATTGCTTCTTTTGAGGAGGCGAAAATCTTAGGGGCTGTCATTGACCCCGAGAGCCAAGTGAACATGGTTCTCGAATCTCTACTGGGCTTCTTCACTCAGTTTAAGTTAAACTATAATATGAACAAGTTAAACATAAGTTTAACTGAATTGATGAAGGAGCTCTAGATGGCGGAGAAGGTCATGAAGCCACAGTCAAAGGCCATGATTGCTAAGGCTTTTTCCTCAAGAACTGGGTCTAAACCCAGAAAGTTCAAAAGGAAGAAGGGGAATGCAGCAACCCAGCCCAAGAACCAGCCCAAGGACAAACTAAAGGGTAAGTTCTTCAAATGTGGGAAGAAGGGACACTGGAAAAAGGAGTGTCCAGATCTTCAAATCAAGAAAAACCCCACAGGTAATGTTTTCTATCTAGAGTCCATATCAATAGTAGGATCAACTTCCACTTGGATTGTTGATTCAGGAGCCACTGATCATATCTGTAACTCCTTACAGGGGTTTAGAAAGATAAGAAGACTCAAGAAGGACGAACATGGGCTTCGAGTGGGTAATGGAGCACAAGTCTGGGCCTTTGCAGTGGGAGAGCTGGATCTTATTTTTTATTGTAATAAGATAGTGGTTTTAAAAGATATTTTATATGTACTTAGTTTCCGTCAGAATTTGATTTTAGTTGTAAAACTTATTAATCAAGGATATTCTGTTTCTTTCCATTCTGGTATTTCTATCAGTAGAGATGGAGAAATTTTATGTACTGGGCACATTTATGGTAATCTGTTCTTTTTAAACCTAATTAACAACCAATCAAATAATGCTCAGTCTGAACCTTTAACTAAGAAGAGAAAGACCAATATCAATGATTCATACCTTTGGCATCTAAGGTTGGGTCATATTAACTCAACTAGGATTCAGAGGCTAATCCATGATGGGCCTTTGGGCTTATGGAGATTGGAAAGTTGGCCTCAGTGTGAATCCTGCCTGATGGGAAAGATGACCAAAAGGTTATTTACACTAAAGGCGGATAGAGCCAATGAGGTGTTGAGTCTTGTTCACACTGATGTGTGTGATCCGTTGTCTACACCAGCTAGAGGAGGTTTTGAGTACTTCATCACTTTCACTGATGATTGTACGAGGTATGGTTACATTTACCTGATGAGACGCAAGTCTGACTATTTTGAGAAGTTCAAGGAGTTTAAGGCTGAAGTGGAGCGTCGGACAGGTAAATTAATCAAAACCCTACGATCGGATCGTGGTGGAGAGTACCTCCTAGGTGAATTCAAGGACTACATAGTACATCATGGGATTGTATCCCAACTCTCTACGCCGGGAACATCCCAACAGAACGGAGTAGCTGATAGAAGGAATAGGACATTGATGGAAATGGTCCGAAGCATGATGTCTCATGCTATTCTTCCAGTGTCCTTTTGGGGATATGCTCTGGAGACAGCGGCATATATTCTGAACTTGGTGCCTTCTAAGTCAGTACCTAGGACTCCCTATGAGATGTGGATTGGGCGTAAGCTAAGTCTGAATCATCTCAGGATTTGGGGATGTCCAGCTTATGTACTGGTCAAGTGAGATAAGTTGGAACCAAGATCAGAATTATGCTATTTTGTTGGCTATCCAAAAGGGACAAAAGGAGGTTACTTTTATCATCCTAAGGAGTAGAAGGTGCTAGTTAGTACCAATGCTAGATACTTGGAAGATGATTAAAGAACTTCCACTAAAGGTTTTACGAGGTTGGAACTTGAGGAGAAGTTATCTATGGAATCAACTTCTTCTGACCCGATTCTGGAACAAGAAGAGGCACAACCTCAAGTGCCTGTGCAAATGGAGCCTCGTCATAGTGGGAGAGTGTCTAGGGTTCCGGATAAATGGACAGGAGAAGCCTTTGAGCTGGTCTCCGACTATCAGGAACAAGACCCCACTAGATACGAGGAAGCTATTGCTGATGCCGATACAAATCTGTGGCATGAAGTAATGAAAGTCGAGATTGAGTCGATGTACCTCAATTAGGTTTGGGATCTTGTAGCTTCACCTGAAGGGATAAAACCCATTAGGTGCAAGTGGGTGTACAAGAGAAAGAAGGGTGCGGAAGGGTATACTCAGAAAGAGGGAATCGACTATGAGGAAACATTTTTCCCGATAGCCATGCTTAAATCCATCCGCATCCTCCTTGCCATCGCATGTCACTATGACTACGAGATATGGCAAATGGATGTCAAGACGGCATTCTTAAATGGCCATCTTAGCGAAGACATCTATATGTCCCTACCGGAAGGCTTTATTGCTGAAGGCCAAGAACATATGGTTTGCAAGCTTAAGAAGTCCATTTATGGACTTAAGCAGGCATCGAGAGCATGGAACATTCGTTTTGATGAGACTGTAAAGTCTTATGATTTTATTCAAAACGAAAATGAACCATGCGTGTACAGGAAACTTGAAGGCATTAATGTGGTTTTTCTTGTCCTGTATGTGGATGACATTCTACTCGTTGGAAATGATGTAGGGACATTGTCATCTACAAAGGTTTGGCTGTATAGTCAATTCAGTATGAAGGACTTAGGAGAAGCCAACTACATTCTCAGGATTAGGCTTCTTAGAAATAGGAAGTAGAGAATGTTAGGGTTATCTCAAGCAACATACATTGACAAGATGCTGGCCAAGTACAGCATGGACTCCTGCAAGGGAGCTCTAATCCCTTGCAGACATGGGTTGTCATTTTCTTCGAAGGACTGTCCTAAGTCTCAAGAAGAAAATGATAGAATGAGTAGGATTCCCTACGCTTCGACTGTGGGAAGTCTCATGTATGCCATGCTGTGTACTAGGCCAGATATCTGCTTTGCCGTGGGCATAGTTAGCAGATATCAGTCAAACCCTGGGGAGGTTCATTGATAAGCTGTAAAGCATATTCTCAAGTACCTCAAGGGAATGAGAGATTATATGCTGGTTTACAGGGCTGATGATTTGGTTCCTACAGGATATACAGACTCAGACTTCCAGGTGTATAAGGATGAGAGAAAATCCACTAGTGGATATGTCTTCACCTTGTCTGGAGGAGCAATTTCATAGAGGAGTATCAAGCAGTCTTGTATTGCTGACTCAACCATGGAAGCTGAGTATGTGGCAGCTTCGGAGGCATCCAAGGAAGCAATTTGGCTTCGGAAGTTTCTTTCAGAACTTGGAGTCGTACCACATATGGACTGGCCGATTGTGATGTAATGCGACCACACTGGAGCAGTATCGCAATCTAAGGAGTCTCGGAATCACAAGAAGGGGAAACACATCGAGAGGAAGTACCACCTGATCTGGAATTTCATCCAGAGACGGGAAGTCGTGGTGGAACATATTACCTCAAAAAATAATCTAGCAGATCCATTCACCAAGCCTTTGGCTGAGAGAGACTTCAAGAGACACTTAGATACCATAGGGGTGGGCACCTATGGACTTACCTAGTCTTAGAGTGCAAGTGGGAGATTGTTGGATTGTATGCCCTCTTAGACTAGGTTTTTGATGTAAAATCGAATATTTTAATAAAAGAATTTATTTTCAGAAATTGTTTGTGAATTTACTTTTTGTTTGTGCACAATTTTCCTTTGGAACAGACCCATTGAGTTTAAATAAGTGGTCCATGTGAATGGCGGTCTTTCACAGTAAGGTATGGATCACGGGTTATTTAACACATAAACTTTTGTTCTTAACCTATTGATGAGACTGGGAATCTTATCATGTTTAGGTTATTATGTTATGAATTTCAAATTGTGAATGGCTTACCTTTAGCCAGTGAGTAGTCCACTCACTTCATGACATAAGCATATTTCGAATACGTAGGACTGGACCTGTAGTAGTGGTTTCTAAAAGTACTACAAGATAGAAACCTATACTACTACTGATATAGCATGGACTAGTACTCTACGACTTGAGTATGAGTTGGTGGTCTGGCGAAGCTGGAAGCATATACTTTGATTTGCTATAGCTGAGGTTCTATCGTAGGGCCAATATACTTGCATGTTGGGTATGTGTAACTAGTTAGTTAAGACAAACTTGTACAAAATAATTTCTGCACTATATCGACCCTTGTAGTTGTCCAAATGGTCTAAAATGTCCAGGGCCCTGGGAAACATGACTTGGATGTTTGCTTTAGGGTAGCTCCCTTGGAAAGCGAAAATACTCCAGGAAGTCGTCGATCATTGGACTAGAAGCCTAAGGATGATAGATGTCATTTAGATGGGTGTTAGTACACTTCTTCCTTTCTAAATATACGGCGATGTGAAGAGGGGTATTTTAGTCATTTCACCAGTAGGTCGGAGACTTTGCTAACGCAGCATTGTCCTTGGGGTTAATATTTCCTTTTGGTGATATTAGGAAATATTTAAAATGCAAAATACAGCTATTTTTATGGTAAGGGTATTTTGGTCATTTTAGTAGGCAAGGCGGTGTGTCTTTTGGTCCCCAGTATAGACCGTGAATCCTAATTAAATACGAGGTAAAGAATTGATCTTAAATTAAATGGAATTTATTTTATTTAAGTAGCCTGATTTAATTATTGGGCTAGAATAAAATAAAGGTCCATGGAGAGAGAGAATTAATTAAATTAGTTTTGTGGGTTAATTAATTATTCAGGGTTTTGGCCTAGTTTGAATAATTAAAGATTAATCTGGGACTAAACTAATATAGGCTTAATTAATTGGACTGGTTTATTTGGGTTGGAAAATTAATTATTCATTAATTGGGCCATTTATTTAGTTTTAGTTAGAATAATTAATTAAGCCCAAAAAGGTTAAACTAAGAGTCCAATGGCCCAATCCAGTTTAACCTAGGGTTTTATTTAGGTTAAATAGGAGAAAAGTAAATAACGTTGTTTTTCCAGTGCTCCCTCTCTATGGAAAAATACAAGATGTTTTTTCCTCTCCCTCTCCAGAAAATATTCTTTGGCCCTTAGGTTGTTTCACCAAAACGATATTAGGCAGGCCATATACTGGAAGATCGAAAGGTAGGCGTTCATCTACATGCAAAAACGAAGTAGAAGGCTTGCAGGAATTGCACCAGAAGTTTCCACGAGCGTGCCTACCCCAGTTCCGCATATTCCAGTTCAGCCGATTTTGAGAACAAGAAGAAGAGGTAATGAGAAAAAATATATTTTTTTTCCCTTTTTCTTCTTCACGCAGGAGTGCTGTGTTTTTTGTTATTCCTTGGCTATCTTTTTGGCTATGTTTCGCTTGCAATTTTATCTTCAATTACTATCACGTAATTTTGGGTATGGATTGGCTAGGTAAGCATGGATCTAAGGTAGATTGTTAGAATAAGTCTGTCCAGTTCATCGGACCTGGTAGTGAAATGCTGGAATTCAACAGCAAGCGAGTAAAAGAATTGATTTTTTTTATAATTGGAGCAAAAGCTTGAAAGTTGTTAAAGTAAGGATGCCAATGACATTTGGCTTATGTGATAAACAAGCCAAAGGATCAGTGCACCCTGAAAAATACTGAGATGGTAAAAGATTTTCCCTATGTGTTTCCAGCAAAACTCACTTCTCTTCTTTCCACCTAAGAAGTTGAGTTCACTATATACCTAATTCCAGGAGCAGAACTTGTATCACAAACCCTATATCGAATGGCATCAGCAGAATTGAAAGAACTAACTAAGAAACTCAAAGAATTGATGAAGTAGGGTTACATAAAGCCTAGCACATCATCTTGGGAAGCCCCAGTGCTATTTGTGAAGAAGAAGGATAGGATCTTAAGGTTGTGCATCGACTATCAAGGGTTGAATAATTTGACCATTAAGAATAAATATTCCATACCTTTAATTGATGAGTTGTTTGATTAGTTGCAATGCTCTAGCAAGCAATTATTCCAAACGGGATTTGAGGTAGGGATATTATTAAGTGCGGATAAAGGAGGAGGATATTCCCAAGACAGTTTTTAACAATAGATATGGTCACTACGTGTCCACAATAATGCCCTTTGGGTAACGAATGCACTGACGATACTTATGGATTTGATGCACTGTGTTTTCCAACTGTACTTAGATAAGTTCATGGTAGTATTCATCAATGATATACTCATATATTCCAAGAGCACAAAGGATCATGCAGAGTATCTAAAACTGGTATTAGAGAAGCTAAGAGAGCACAAGCTTTACGCTAAATTTAGCAAGTGCGAATTTTGGATGGACAATATGTTATTTCTTGGCCATGTGGTAACCAAGGATAGAATCAAAGTGGACTTAACAAAAGTTGAAGCGCTTTCAGACTGGAAACAATCGGAGAATATCACTGAGATTATAAGCTTCTTTGAGTTGACTGGTTATTACAGGTGGTTTATTAAGGGGTTCTCAATGCTACCATCACCTATGACCCGATTATTGAGAAAAGATGTGCCCTTTTCTAGAGTGAGAAGTGCTAGAAAAGTTTTTAAAAGCAAAAGCGAAGATTAATGATGGCTCCAGTACTGAGTTTGCCAGAGGGATATAAAACCTGCGCTTTGTATACTAATGCATCTAAGGAAGGTTTGGGAGTGATGTTAATGCAGGATAGGAAGGTAATAGCTTATGCCTCTTGGAAATTGAAGCCTCACGAAGTTAATTATCCAACGCATGATTTGGAGCTGGCTGCCATTATTTTTGCATTGAAGAAATGGTGACATTATTTATATGGAGTCAAGTATGAAGTGTTCACGGACCACAAGAGTCTAAAATATATTTTTACTTTCAAGGACTTGAATTTGAGGCAAAGAAGATGGATAAAATTTTTGGAGGAATATTGTTGTCCCATCAACTACCACCTAGGGAAGGCCAACGTAGTTGTTGATGCCCTAAGTCATAAGGTCAAAATGGCTAGATTGAGAATTTAAGAGATTTAAGCAGTCCAAGAGGTGTTGGATAGGAGGACTGAGGTGCAGGAAAGAAGAATTTATGTTAGCAATCTAAAATTAATACTAAATCTAAGGCAAAAAATCATCAAAGTACAGCAAAGCTAAAGATTAAAGGTAAATGAATCACAGCAAACCAACGGCAGAACAAGAAAAAAAAAAACACAGCAACATAGTAGCTCTTGCGTGAAGGAGAAAAAACAAATATTTAGAACTGGGGTAGGAGCACTGGTGGAAACCTCTGATGTGATTCTTACAAGCCTCCTACGGCGTCTGTGCATATTTGTAAATGCCAACTTTTCTCTCGATCTTCCAATATATGGCCTGCCTAAATCACGCTGGTGAAGACTCACAAGACTAAGGAATTTTTTCAGAGAGAAAGGAGATTTTTTTTTTCTCAGGAAGAGAATGTCATACATCTCTATTTTCCTATTTAACTTAAATAAAATCTCAGGTAAAACTGGACTTTTAACTTGGCCCATTGGATTCTTAGTTTTGCCTTTTAAACTAAATTAATTACTCTAATCAGAACCAAATAAATAGCCCAGTAAATAATTAATTTTTCAGCCCAAATAAACTAGTGTAATTAACAAGACTATATTAGTTTAGCCCCAAGTCAATCTTTAATTATTCAAACTGGGCTAAAGCTCTGAACAATTAATTAACCCACCAAACTAATTTAATTAATTCTCTCTTTCTCTCTGTGGACCTTTATTTTATTCTAGCCCAATACTTAAATCAGGCTACTTAAATAAAAAAATTCTATTTAATTTAATTTAAGAGTAATTCCTTAGCCTATATATAATTAGGACTTACTGTTTATACTGGGGACCAAAAGACACACTGCTGTGGCTACTAAAATGACAAAATACCCTTGCCATATAAATAGTTGTATTTTGCATTTTAAATATTTCCTAATATCACCATAAGAGAATATTGACCACAAGGACAATGCCGCGTTAGCAAAGTCTCCGACCTACAAGTGAAATGACTAAAATACCCCTCTATACATCGCCATACATTAGAGAGGAAGAAATGTACTAACACCTCTCTAAATGACATCTACCATCCTTAGGCTTCTAGTCCAATGATCTACAACTTCCTGGATTATTTCCGCTTTCCAAGGGAGCTACCCTAAAGCAAACATCCAAGTCATGTTTCGCAGGGCCTTGGATATTTAGATCATTTAGACAACCATAAGGGGCGATATAGTTTAGAAACTATCTTGTACAATTCTGTCTTAACTAACTAGTCACACATACCTAACATGTAAGTACATTTGTCATACGATAGAACCTCAACTAAAACATATCAAAGTACATGCTTCTAGTTTCGTCAGACCACCAATTCATACTCAAGTCGTAGAGTACTAGTCCACACTATAACAATAGTAGTCTAGGTTTCTACCATATAGTACTTTAAGAAACCACTACTACAGGTCATGTTTTACGAATTCGAGTCACACTATGTCATGAAGTGAGTGGAGTACTCACTAGCTAAAGGTAAGCCACTCCCCATTTAAAATTTATAACACAATAACCTAGACATGATGAGATTCTCATTCTCATCAATCAATTAAGAACAAACGTTTATGTGTTAAGTAACCCATGATCCATGCCTCACTGTGAAAGATCACCATTCACATGTATTACTTACTTAAACACAATGGGTCTTTTCCAAATGTAATTGTGCACAAATAAAAAGTAAATTCAAAAATAATTTCTGAGAATAAATTCTTTTATTAAAATATTCGATGTTTACATCAAAAACCTAGTCTAAGAGGGCATATTTCCCAATAATCTCCCACTTGCACTCTAAGACTAAGTAAGTCCGTAGGTGCCCACCCCTATGGTGCCTAAGTGTCTCTTAAAGACTCTCTCAGTCAAAGGCTTGGTGAATGGATCTGCTAGATTGTTCTTTGAGGCAGTCTATTCTACCACGATTTTCAGTCTCTGGATGAAATTCCGGATCAGGTGGTACTTCCTCTCGATGTGCTTCCCCTTCTTGTGGTTCCTGGGTTCTTTGGATTGCGATACTGCTCCAATGTTGTCGCAATACATCACAATCGGTCTGTCCATGTGTGGCACGACTCCAAGTTCTGAAAAGAACTTCTAAAGCCAGGCTACTTCCTTAGATGCCTCTGAAGCTGCCACATATTCAGATTCCATGGTTGAGTCAGCAATGCAAGATTGCTTGATACTCCTCCATGAAATGGTTCCTCCAAACAAGGTGAAAATATATCCACTAATGTATTTTCTCTCATTCTTATTTGCCTGGAAGTCTGAGTCCGTATATCCTGTAGGAACCAAGTCATCAGCCCTGTAGACCATCATATAATTTCTCGTTCCCTTGAGGTACTTGAGAATATGCTTTACAGCTTGCCAATGAACATCCCCACAGTTCGACTGATATCTACTAATTAAGCCTATGGCAAAACAGATATCTGGCCTAGTACATAGCATGGCGTACATAAGACTTCCCACAACCGAAGCGTAAGAAATCCTACTCATTCTATCTTTTTCTTCTTGAAACTTAGGACAGTCCTTTGAACAAAAAAACAACTTATGTCTGCAAAGAATTAGAGCTCCCTTGCACAAGTCCATGCTGCACTTGGCTAGCATCTTGTCAATGTATGTCGCTTAGGATAATTTTAACATTCTCTATTTTTTATTTCTAAGAAGCTTAATCCCGAGAATATAACTAGTTTCTCCTAAGTCCTTCATCCTGAATTGACTAGACAGCCAAACCTTTGTAGATGACAATGCCCTTACATCATTTTCAATGAGTAGAATGTCATCCACATACAAGGCAAGAAAAACTACATTAATATCTTTAAGTTTCCTGTACACGCATTGTTCATCCTCGTTTTGAATAAAACCATTAGATTTTATAGTCTCATCAAAACGAATGTTCCATATTCTCGATGGCTGCATAAGTCTATAAATGAACTTTTTAAGATTACAAACCATATGTTCTTAGCTTTTAGCAATAAAACCTTCTAGTTGGGACATATAGATGTCTTCGCTAAGATGGCCATTTAAAAATATCGTCTTGATATCCATTTGCCATATATCGTAGTCATAATGGCATGCGATGGTAAGGAGGATACGGATGGACTTAAGCATGGCTACTGGGGAAAAAGTTTCCTCATAATCGATTCCTTCTTTCTGAGTATATCCTTTCGCCAAAAGCCTAGCTTTGAAGCTTTCTACCTTCCCATCCGCTCCCCTCTTCCTCTTGTATACCCACATACACCCAATGAGTTTTATCTCTTTAGGTGAAGCTACAAGATTCCAAACCTGATTCAAGTACATAGACTTAATCTCGACTTTCATTGCTTCATGTCATAGATTTGCATCAGCATCAGCAATAGTCTTCTCGTATCTAGTGGGGTCTTATTCCTGATGGTCGGAGATTAACTCAAAAGCTTCTTCAGTCCATCTTTCTGGAACCCTAGACACTCTTCTACTACAACGAGGCTCCATTTGTACAGGCTCTCGAGGCTGTGCCTCTTTTTGTTCCATAATCAGGTCAGAAGAAGTTGATTCCAAAGATAATTTCTTTTCAAATTCCAACCTAACTGAACCTTTAGTAGAAGTACTCTGATCATCCTCTAAGTAAATAGCATTGGTACTAACTAGTGCTTTCTGCTCCTTAGGATAATAAAAGTAACCTCCTTTTGTCCCTTTTGGATAGCTAACAAAATAGCATAATCCTGATCGTGGTTCCAACTTATCTTCCTTGACTAGTACATAAGTTGGACAACCCCATATCCTAAGATGATTTAAACTTGGTTTACGCCCAGTCCACATCTCATGGGAGTCCTAGGTAATGACTTGGAAGGCATTAAGTTCAGAATATATGCCGCTATTTCCAGGGAATATCCCCAAAAAGATATTGGAAGAGTAGCATGAGACATCATGCTTCGGATCATTTCCATCAATGTCCTGTTCCTTCTCTCAGCTACTCCATTCTACTGGGGTGTCTCCAACGCAGAAAGTTGGGATACTATCCCATGATGTACTATGTAGTTCTTGAATTCACCAAGGAGGTACTCTCCACTACGATCCGATCCAAGGTCTTGATCAGTTTACTTGTCCGACGCTCCACTTCAGCCTTAAACTTCTTGAACTTGTCAAAAGAGTCAGATTTGCATCTCATCAGGTAAATATAACCAAACCTTATACAATCATCCGTGAAAGTGATGAAGTACTCAAAACCCCCTCTAGCTGGTGTAGACAAGGGACCACACATATCAATATGAACAAGACTCAATATCTCCTTTGCTTTATCCGCCTTTGGGGTAAATGACCTTTTGGTCATCTTTCCCATTAGGCAAGATTCACACTGAGACTAATTTTTCAATCTCAATGAGCCCAAAGGCTTATCATGGATTAACCTTTGAATCCTGGTTGAGTAGATATGACCCAACCTTAGATGCCAAAGATATGAGTCATTGATATTGGTTTTTCTCTTCCTAGTTAAAGGTTTAGATTGAGCGTTATTTAATTGATTGTTAATAGGGTTTAAGAAGAATAGATTTTCATACATGTACCCAATACATAAAATTTCTCCATCTCTATTGATAGAAATACCAGAATGGAAGATACAGAATATCCTTGATTTATTAGTTTTGCAACTGAAATCAAATTCTGTCGAAATCCAGGTACATATAAAATATATTTTAAAACCACTATTCTATTACAATAAAAAATAAGATCCAGCTCTCCCATTCCAAGGGCCTAGACTTGTGCTCCATTTCCCATGCGTAGACTATGTTCGCCCGTTTTGAGTCTTCTAATCTTTCTAAATCCCTGCAAGGAGTTACAGATGTGATCAGTGGCCCCTGAATCAACAATCCAAGTGGAAGTCAATCCTAAAGATTTAAAGGGAAGCAAAGCACACAGCAGAAGCAAAACTGAAGAACAAAAAAAAAAAAAAAAAAACCACAGGCGGCTTCTAGACCATAGCCGGTGCCGGTTCCGGCGGCCTCAGCCGACACCGGTCCTGGTCTGGAAGAGCTCCAAGAGGGAAAAAAAAATTCACCTTTTCTTTTTGTTCTTAAAGTTGGCTTGATCGAAATGTGTGGAACTAGGATAGGTGCGCTGGTGGAAACCTCTGGTGCAATTCCTGCTAACCTCTTACTCCGTCTGTGCATGTATGTGAACGCTAACCTTTCGATCTTCCAGTATATGGCCTGCCTAATCCTGTTTGATGAACAACTCATTAGGCTAAGGAATATTTTCGAGAGAGAGAAAGAGACTGTGTTTTTCCTCACGCCAGAAGAAGAAAAAAACAATGTTGTTTTTTCTTAACCCTTAGAAGAGTAAAAAAACTGCCTCCTTCTTTATCCTCATGTTTAACCTAAATAAAACCCTAGGTTAAATTGGATTGGCCAATTGGACTCTTACTTTAGACTTTTGGACTAAATTAATTATTTTAATTAGAAGAAAAATAAATGGCCCAATAAATAATTAATTTTTCAGCCCAAATAAACTAGTCCAATTAACAAGCCTATATTAGTTTAGTCTCAGGTCAATCTTTAATAATTCAAACTAGGCCAAAGCCCTGAACAATTAATTAACCCACCAAACTAATTTAATTAATTTTCTCTCTCGATTGACCTTTATTTTATTCTAACCCAATAATTAAATCAGACTACTTAAATAAAATAAATTTCATTTAATTTAATTTAAGACCAATTCCTTAGCCTGTATATAATTAGGACTCATGGTCTATACTGGGGATCAAAAGACACACCACCTTAGCTACTAAAATGACTAAAATACCATTGACATATAAATAGCTGTATTTTGCATTTAAAATATTTTCTAATATCACCATAAGAAAATATTTACCCCAAAGACAATGCTGCATTAGAAAAGTCTCCAATCTATAGGTAAAATGACTAAAATACCTCTCTATACATCGCCATACATTAGAGAAGAAGAAATACACTAACACCTCTCTAAATGACATATACCATCCTTAGGCTTCTAGTCCAATGTTCCACGACATCCTAGATTATTTTCGCTTTCCAAGGGAGCTACCCTAAAGCAAACATCCAAGTCATGTTTCCCAAGGCCTTAGATATTTAGATCATTCAGACAACCACAAGGGGTGATATAGTATATAAACCATCTTGTACAAGTTTATCTTAACTAACTAGTCACACAAATCTAACATGCAAGTATATTGGCCCTACAATAGAACCTCAACTATAGCATATCAAAGTATATGCTTCCAGCTTCATCAAACCACCAATTCATACTCAAGTCGTACAGTACTAGTCCACGCTATAGCAGTAGTAGTCTGGGTTTCTACAATATAGTAGTTTTTAGAAACCACAATTATAGGTCATGTTCTACGTATTCAAAATACGCTTATGTCATGAAGTGAGTGGACTACTCACTGGCTAAAGGGAAGCCATTCCTTATTTGAAATTCACAACATAATAACCTAGACATGATGAGATTTCCATTCTCATCAATCGATTAAGAACAAACATTTATGTGTTATATAACTCGGGATCCATACCTTACTGTGAAAGACCACCATTCATATGGACCACTTACTTAAACACAATGGGTCTTTTCCAAACATAATTGTGCACAAAAAAAAAGTGTAAATTCACAAATAATTTTTGAAAATAAATTCTTTTATTAAAACATTCGATATTTACATCAAAAACCTAGTCTAACAGGGCATATTTCCCAACAAATCCAACCATTGTTATAGACTCTAGATAGAAAACATTACTTGTGGGGTTTTTCTTGGCTTGAAGATCTGGACACTCATTTTTTCAGTGTCCTTTCTTTCTACATTTGAAGCACTTGCCCCTTGGGTTTGTCTTTGGACTGGGACTTGGGCTAGGCCGCTGCGTTTCCCTTCTTCCTTTTGAACTTTCTAGGCTTAGGCCCAGTTCTAGAGGAAGAAGCCTTAGCAATCATAGCCTTTGATTGAGGCTTCATGACCTTCTCCGCCATATAGAGCTCCTTTATCAACTCAGTTAAACTCATGTTTAACTTGTTCATGTTGTAATTCAACTTAAACTAAGTAAAGGAACTAGGTAGAGATTCGAGAAGTATGTCCATTTGGCTCTCGAGGTTAATGACAGCCTCTAAGATTTCTTCTTCTTCGAAAGCAGTAATCATCTTGAGCATATGCCCTCTGACTGATGCTCCCTCAGCCATCTTAGTGTTAATTATTATTCGAAGAGCCTCCTGCCTTGCGGGCCGGCTTTTGTCCGCGAACATAGTGGCTAATGACTGACTAATATCATATGCAGAAGCCATGTGCTCATGTTTTGACTGGAACACATTAGACATGGAGGCTAACATATAGCAACGTGCCATTTTGTCAGCCTTCTTCCATGCCTTCTCAGTCTCTTGCTCTTCAGTGGTGGAACCTTCCCCAATAATAGGGCAGGTTTCGTAGAGGACATACTTATACTCTTCAGCTGTGAGTATTATATCCAGGTTTCTCTTCTAGTCCACATAGTTTGGACCCGTTAGCTTATTCTCATGGAGAATAACGGCCAAAGGACTAAAAGAACCTCCCACCATTTCTAAAAACAAAAATAAAAGAAAGGATTTAGTTTGTGAAAACAAAATGAATTTGTGCACTTTATCCTCATATTAAAACTGATAATAGTTACTTTAATATA
Source organism: Voacanga thouarsii (assembly GCA_026120185.1). Taxonomy (NCBI): domain Eukaryota; kingdom Viridiplantae; phylum Streptophyta; class Magnoliopsida; order Gentianales; family Apocynaceae; genus Voacanga; species Voacanga thouarsii. The sequence goes on from JANUWF010001567.1 coordinate 2,849,692, forward strand.
ATTAATTTGGATCTTAGGAAAACTGACATAGTTTCTTGGGAAGATTAACAGTTCCCTAAGCTAAGTTTGTTAACCACCACAAATTAATTTCCTTTCTAGGTAATGATCTAAACGATAACTCCATCGAGGGGATGACCATTTTCTCTCATTTCCTATGGACATACCTCGCACTATAACCTCTAACGTGGACTGGCCGATTATAGTACGTGTCCCGGGTTATTAACTACATCCTTCCATTAGATCTAGATCCTTGTGATATCCCTATGCTATACGAGTTCACTCCCAGGGTGATGCGAGAGGACCCACGATCTCTAATGAGGATCGTGATGGAAGCTGTGGGGTCGTTGGAACCCCTCTCCCACTTAGTCTTTTAAAATAAGGGTTTTTTTCTGGAAAAAATATCCTTTTGAAAATTTTCATTAAGTTTTTCTTTAACTTAAAAATAAAATATCTAAATCCTTTAACATCTCTATGTCAAGGTTTATATCCTTTGAGAGATTTTTCCATAGACTAATTTTATTTAAGTTAAAAACTTAATGGTTTAAAAAAAAATCAATTAAAACTTTCTAGAGACTTTGGTCTCAAGTTTATTTGACAAAATAATTTTTCTTGTGAAAAAATAAAATAAAATGGCTTTCTATTTTTAACTTACAAAAATATCTAAATCAAATATATTTTCTATGTTAAGGATTAAATCTTTTGAGAAAATATTTAACGATTAATTTTTGTTCAAGTTAAAATAACCATTTAATTTGTAGAAAAAAAAATATTTTTCTTGTAAAAAAAAAAAATCCAAAAGACTTTGGTCTTTGAGAAAATATGCACATAGGTACTAAAAAATAAATAGCATGCTAGAAAATAGTAGACGTTTTCATGCTTTTCCTATTTTTAAACCTAAGTGCCCAAATAATAGAATTAATTAATTAATTAATTAATTAATTAATTAATTAATTAATTAATTAATGGTCTTGTTTAATCCTAAAATCCCTTACTAATATTTTTTATGCAAAAATATTCCACAAACATTAACTATTGCAAAAATGTTAACTTTGCCTGGTATGGAACCCAAAACAAAAAAGAAAATGCAAGAAAATAAAATTTTTTCCTTGGTCCACTGCACCCGTGTTGTGTTTAGATTTGGGTATAAAAATCATATAAAAATAAGCACATTCCCAATCAAGTTTAAATTAAAACGTTAACCCCAAATCATTAAACATAGTACAGGGTTTAAAACAAATGTCGATCCTCAAGAAACAAGTATGCATTAATCACCTTTTTTTTTTCATTTTTTTAACCGACTCTATAAAGTGAAAAAGAAATAAAAAGAAAAATAAAATAAAATAAAAGAATATATACATATCAAGGATGGAGAATTATACAACTCAAACCATTATTTTGACAACCATGATCTTAAAGTACCTAATCACCATCATAACTAATCATTCTCTTGCCATCATGAAGGATTAAGATAGATTCACTTCTTTGGTCAATCAATAAAATCACTATCTTCTAGATAAATTAGCATTACTTGGTTTCATCTCAACTAATTTACCCAAAAGATGCATTAAACACAATCATTGATTAAATTTCCGTGGTCTCGGCAAACTTAAAACATGAAGCTAACCAATGAATCCTTGGTCTAGGCAGACATCAATTAACCTTTAACTACTTAGTTCTTAGCAATTAGCCCCTTCGGTCCAGCAAGTTAATGGAAAGAAACAACCAATTAATCTCGTAATCAGCACAAGTAATTAAGTACCAAGAATAACAATTAATTAATCAAAAGATCAAAATAGCTCAAAAAATCATGAATACCTAAACAATGTCAAAGAACAATAAAAAAATTAATACATCACTATTTAAGAAAAAGAAAACAAATTTAAAAAAAAAACACTCATTGACAAGCCTCCTTCTTCTTCCTTTGTAGACCCTCTTGTACAATCCTTCTTGAATTGAAGAATTCCTCCTTAATTTGAGTGATTTTCTATTTCGATATGCGAATCCTTCCATTTTCCTTGTGTTTTTCCTCTATTTATAGGCTTTTGAAGTGCCTAAATTCGTTCCTCTAGGGTTTCTGGCCGACTAGAAGTAGGAAAATACTAAAACTTTGCAAATTGCCAAAAATCGCGTGCAAAAATTGAGGCACCGCCTCAGCATCAGGGCACTGTTGGCATCACCTTTGGCCTCCTAGCTAATGCCAGTTGTGTTATGTTCCATTATTCGTTCGTCTATTTTTCTTGATTTTTGCTCCAATCCTTCCAGAGTGCAGCCGGCGTTGCCTCTAGCCTCCTAATCGACGCTAGTTTGGTTTTGTTCCGCTTTGTTTCACTGGTTTTTTGTCGTCTTGATGTGAGCATCTGGCTGGCGTCAGTTCCCCTGTCCTGGCCGACGTCACCTCTGATTTGTTTTGCGATGTTTTTGTCTTATTTTACCCCTAAAATTTGAAATAATGCACAAAGTATATTTTCAACTGTAAAATCTCAAATATGAAGAAATATGACTAGTTATTGAATAAAATGGATCACAAAATAGCCTCAAATAACTAAGAAATATATGACTAATTTAGGCCCTATTACATTCCCCCACACTTAGCTCTTTGCTTGTCCTCAAGCAAAGTATAAAAAACAAGTAGGAAAAACACAAGGTTTCACAAAATCACTCAATTGCTATCAAAACAATATCTTTAATGCTTTCTTTTTTCATGAGAACAAAACATATGCTACGATACCTTTTATAACAAACGTAAGACTTGTGTAAGTGAGTAGTGACTAGTAGAACCATCTCAATACTTAACAATATTCTCAAACTATTGGAAAGAATTTAGTTCAAAAAGAATATGCATTCCATAAGCTTACTTTTCATACATTGTCTTCACTAATCTGAGATATATCATGATTCTACTTAGGTCAAGTAGGACTTTTAAGCTTGTAATATAAGGCTAAAGGGTTTGTAATGTAGCTTTCAAACGAATGATATAGGAAAATCAAATATCAAAGAGGATGAGAGTTTACAAGAAAAGGATAAACCAAATGTACCAAGAAATTCCAAACTCTTCTTGCTCTCCTATTCCAAAATCACTCAAAACCCATAACCTTGTGTAGCAATTCTAGCAGCTCAGGCAAATCTTGCATTCTTTTTTTCTCAATAATTCTTAACTCATCATTCACTTTGCACAAGAGTATCAAAAATTTCAACAATTCTTATTTCAACTCTCTTCCTGTGCTATTCTTCTTTTTCTCTTTAAGCTTTTCTTTTTCTTTCCTTCCAAACGCTGCTTTTGTTTATCTTTCAGTTTTCTTTTCTTTTTCTACCTTTCCTAGTAGCTTTCTTGTTTTCTCAATCTTTCTCAACAATATCGTGTTTTCCTTCCTTTCAAATGCTGCATGACTGAAAGTAACAAGTTATGACATTTATACATGCTTTCTCCCTCATAACTCTTTTACTTCTACTTTTATCCATTAAGAGCAATCAAAGATTTGGAAAGTAAATCGAACTCTTAGAAAGAAGTAATAGACAAAGTATGATAACGGGTTTTAAAAAAGAAATTGTCAATTTAGGCTCAACATAGACACTAAGGATAATATAAAATAGGTGCATAAAAACAGGTTTAAGAACAATGTAAAGCATTTTATCAAGAACTACTTAGTCCAAGTGCATGCAAAAAGTCATGCATAAGCCACAAATGATATAGAACATATGCTCTATGATCTAGTACAAAGACATGCATTAAAAATACATCTTGAAAGCTCAAAAAAATTTAGAAAAATTTTGCTCAAAAAGGTTGTTCAAAGAAGAATTTCAAGAAGAATAAAGCATAGAAGAATTCTCATTCTAACCACTCCCCCACACTTAAACTGGACATTGTCCTCAATAGCCAAATAAATAAAGCAAGAAAATAGAGCCACAGGACAAAAAATAACGGGGAAAAGGGGAGAAAGAAACTACTTCCATACTTTGTGCTCAAAATAAAATTATTTATCAATTTCAAAATATTTCAAAGTATCTCAATACTAAGAAAACACCAAGATAATTGATAAAAATTTGGACAAAGTATATAACCAACCTACTCCCCCACACTTAAGTCAGACAATGTCCTTATTGGCAAAAAATAAACACAAGAAAGTATCTCCAAAGGGACCAAAAATAATAATGGGTTAGAAAGTTTAAGTAATACTTCCTAAGTGCAATAATGTTCCAATAGATAGCCAAACTTGAGGTAAAGAGAAGAGCTTGTCCAAGAGGACTTTATTCCTATAAAACAAAATACAAATAAAAGCACAAGGCAAATAATAATAATATAAAAACATACTTAAATAAAAGAAAAAAAGACTAAAAAAAAGACTAAAAAAAAAAAACAAAAACGAAAACTCTTGACACTTATCATGCTTCCTTATCAAACCTTTTGGGAAAGAGATTAAGGCTCCAAGTAGAAGATAGGCATAATGAATGTAGAAAGAATGGAGGATTTTGAAAAATGGAAAGTTCATGAAAACGATTTGTCTCAGCAAAGCAAAACACATAAATCTCATTCTCTAACATTCCTTTAGACACATAAATATCTTTTTCAACATATAAGTACCCATGGTATCTAACGGATGCATTAACATTGAAATCACCAATTAACCCTTCAAAAGAAGTTTTTTACAATTAAAATTTCCCTTTAAACTTAGTATTTGAGTTCTTAAAGATAGGATTAGGAAATTCTTACTTTTCAATGCTTCTATAAATACCAAGTTACCTCCTTGAAATTAGGATAAAGGGTAGAATTCGTCAACATCCTCAAAGGGTTTCTTAGAAGGAATGATAAATCCAACTTCTTAAGGTATGTTAAACTCCATACATCATCATTGGGACCATTGTTCTCCAAGAAGTGAGAAGAACCTAAGAAATCATGTGACAAAGAAATATTAGAATCATGAGCACGTAGAGTAGAATCAAATACCTCTCTTGCCACATCATGCAATTGTCCCTCCTAGCCTCTCTTTTTATTCCATGGTCAGTTGTACGGGCTAGCATAACTCCGGAGTCTCCTCAACAATCTGAACTAATTGTTTTCTTTGATCGCACAATCGTTGGGAAGCTTCTTCATGCCCCTGAATAAATGAATTTGTATTGGCAACAAAAGAATTCACTAATGCTTCTAATGACGTCTCACTAAAAACATCACTGTTAACTTGTAATTTTGCTAATCTATCATCAACACACTAATGCTTTTTCTTTTCTTTTTTTTTTTGACAACTAAAAACTATCCTAATTGAATGCATGACCACGAATTCATAAATTAAATATTAAACTAAGATTAAAAATTGTAAATAAAGAAATAAATAAATTCAGTTCTTCGAAAATATCGTGTTAGCCAAAAGTCCAAACCTGAAAATAAGAAGAGTTAGTATTGACTCAAAATTATAGACGTAAAAATCATCCAATTCAAAATACAAGGATTACACATATTCTATATTAACATTAGGTTAGTAAAATTAAATAACTAAATATACAACATATACAAACATAAAAAGGCACGTTAGTTATTATGAACATGTATCTACATATTTGCCTATTTACAACATATAGTGAAATTAAAATACAATTATACAAACAACAAAATAGGGCACTTACTCATACAAGGAACGTATATATAGATTTACATATTTACATTTTTACATATAGACATATGAACATATAAACATGGTTAAATCAATGAAATCCAAGCTTTCATGATATTGTTCCCCAGCAACGACACTGAAAACTTGTTGTGTTTAGATTTGGGTATAAAAATCATACAAAAATAAGCACATTCCCAATCAAGTTTAAATTAAAATATTAACCCCAAATTACACATATGAGTAAGCGTACTCATCATTAAGCATAGTATAGGGTTTTGAAACAAGTGTCGATCCTTAAGGAACAAGTATGCATTAATCACTTTTCTTTCATTGTTTAACCGACTCAATAAAGTGAAACAAAAATAAAAAGTAAAGTAAAATAAAATAAAATAATATATACATGTCAAGGATGGAGAATTATGCAACTCAAACCATTATTTTGACAACCATAATCTTAAAGTAGCTAATCACCATCATAACTAATCATTCTCTTAACATTATGAAGGATTAGGATAGATTCATTTCTTTGGTCAATCTATAAAATCACTATCTTCTAGATAAATTAGCATTACTTAGTCTCGTCTCAACTAATTTACCCAAAAGATGCATTAAACAAAATCCTTGGTTAAATTTTCGTGGTCTCGGCAAACTTAAAACATGAAGCTAACCAATGAATCCTTGGTCTAGGCAGACATCAATTAACCTTTAATTACTTAGTTCTTAGCAATTAACCCCTTTGGTCCAGCAAGTTAATAGACAACAAATATGAAATTAATCAACTGAAACCACCATCAACCCCTTTGGTCCAGCAAGTTAATGGAAAGAAACAATCAATTAATATCGTAATCAGCATAAGTAATTAAATACCAAGAACAACAATCAATTAATCAAAAGATCAATGTAACTCTAAAAATCATGAATACCTAAACAATGTTAAAGTACAATAAAATAATTAATACATCATTGTTCAAGAAAAAGAAAACAAAGTTAAAAGAAAGCACTCATAGACAAGCCTCCTTCTTCTTCCTTTGTAGACCTTCTTGTGTAATCCTCCTTGAATTGAAGAATTCCTCCTTAATTTGAGTGATTTTCTATTTTTATCTGTGAATCCTCCCATTTTTCTTGCATTTTCCTCTATTTATAAGCTTTTGAAGTGCCTAAATTCGTTCATTTAGAGTTTCTGGCCGACTAGAAGTAGGAAAATAGTAAAACTCTGCAAATTGCCAAAAATCGCATGGGAAAATCGAGGCACTGCCTTAGCATCAAGGCACAGCCAGCGTCACCTCCAGTGTAACACCCCACTACCTAGGCCCGACAGGGCCGGGGATGTCGCCCCGTCCAAAGGACAAGGGGTCTTTATAACTAGGTCACACAAAAGAAAATAAAAGTAATACTTTAAAATTGAACTTATTACAACCCAAAAATACATGAACAAATCCAAAATAAATTGTTCGCTACCATCTCTCAAAACAACACATAAGAAAAATAAAATAAAGTCTTCAAAGCATAGGCAACAAATCTAGCTATTCATCTCCACAGCAGGATCGACTTGAAAATATGGCATAAAAGGTGATGAGATAAAAATCTCAGTAAGTCCGTGTGTGCTTTGAGTGTTTAGTGAAAACAGTTTGTGGATGCAAAATGTGAAAACTTTATAAGAGAAATATTGGCAAGCATTAAACATTAGTAAAAAACAAGAGTGGTGGTTTCGGCTTTTCCAGCCATACATAATTTATAAGATCAACCACTCAAAAGAAAGGATTATGGGTTACCACATGTTGGGCCCCATAACCGGATGGTCAGTATGCCACACTTTGTGCATACTGCCGGTCAGAATGCCGACACTTTGTGCAGACTGACAAAAGGTAGGTGATCAGCCTACCGGGCAAGATACTCCTCCTTCTCTATACCCAAACAACAACCGGGTGTCTATTCCAGCAAAACACAGTCACTTGACTGAAATAAAAATACTAACTCGGACCGGCATGACTAAGTAGTACTGACGTTTCTCTAAGTTGAGTTTTATCTTCTGGAGGTGGCCTTCTGCCAGAAGACTCACTCTTGCTCTTCAAAACTAGTACTACTAGCCTACCCTTATTGAGTACTCAACGATAATTGTCTCACTTGGGAGAAAATTAGTAAAACATAGCTTTACTTGAAAATGGCAATCAAGGGTTTCTAAAGTCCATGCCAAAATCAGTTTTAGAAATAGTTCAGTATTTGAGTAAAACTGCTTTGAAAATTTTCAAATAATTGGTTTGACTGAATCAAGAAAAGAAACAGTTCTTAATTGCCTTTACCAAATCAATATTCACATACTTCGTGTTTAGCTTGCCATGGTAACCTTTTACAACAAACAAGTTTTATGCAGGAGCTTACCTGATCCTTTGCTTGCTCAAATTCAAAAGTCTTCCAAGGCTGACCTAACCCCGCCTGGGGTAAACACAAGACATAAGGTTACACTCAAGCTATATTCACTTACATAAATAATCCTAGTTCAACTTATTACAATCATGACCCTAATGTTCTAAGCTTTAGGGCTAGGTGATAAAGAATTTTATAAAATAAGTCTAGTTTGATAAGTTGAAATAACTAGGGGTTCTAAAATAATTGTTAATAAATTATAGACTCAAATAATAATTCTTGAGTGTTATTATTAATAAATAAACCAAGGTTTGAATTTTAAATATTATTAAGTCTCATTTAATATTAAGAAATGGTAATTTAAAAATAGCTTTATTATTAATAAATAATAAATTAAATAAATAATAATTTTTAATTAATTTTGAAGAGATAATAAATAAATAATTAATAATAATTAAAATTTATTAATAGATTATTTTAAATTTTCGTTTAATAAAAATATTAATAGTTTGATTTAATATTCTAATACAAATCCCCTAGTGTTTCGAATTTTTGAAGAAAAATATAGTAGTAATTTTAATTTATGTAATAAAATTTTCTAATGAATATGGCTTAGAATTTACAAGAAAATAATCTTACATCATGGTCTTCCTATTGCTAAAAAAAAAATTCATGATCCCATTCTCCATCATCAAACAAGAAATTAATCTATTCATGAACAAACACTTGAACTATCTCATACTATCACATGGCTAAAATCCTACTAGGCATAATCATCAAACATGATTTCCATGGGAAAATAAGATCATCAAAAGCCTAATCACCTTTGGTGTCATAATATCTAGTCATGCTTCAACATCCATTAAATTCATCAAGCACGAAGAATATATATTGATTCGAAAGGAAAACACATACATCCTAGTCAAATACAACCATCATCATGTCATAACTTTATCCCCTAATCCACATGCATATATTCAATCTCCCAATCATAATCCATTTCTCTATCATCAACTAGGAGACATGATTTCAGAATTTAATAAGAGAAATTTAAGAATGAATACTTGATTGTCGAGTCCTTTGGTGAAGACAAAAGAAGGTCCACGCGCGATGGAATGACTTGAATGGTCCAATGAAACAACGTTCATGGTTGATGGTTTGATCAACCATTTCGGTTAGAAGAGGGTGAGAGAGAGAGAGAGAGAGAGAGAGAGAGAGAGAGAGAAAGAAAGAGAGCATTAGATAGGGGTATTAAGAATTGAATGGAAGAAGATGAACAAGAAGATTGTTCTTGTTTTACCTTGTTAATGTTCTTGAGGTCTTCAAGAAACCCTGATTTTTTGATCCGGTTGAAAATTCTTGCTTGCGAGATTTTGTGTTATAAATGGCAGAAATGAAGTCTAGGGATTAAGTAGAGATGATTGGGAGTATTTGAGAGTGATTGGTGGTGTTTGGAGTTGGTTTAGGCTTGAAGAAGTTTAGTGTGTGTTCTTGGTGTTCTTGGTGTTTTAGGTGAAAATGGAGAGAAACTAGAAGAAGTGCTGCTGGAATTTGGTAGAGGGTTGGCCGAATGGTAGAGTGTGCTTGAGGGTTTCGGTTTTCAGCAAGGAAGAGTAAGGGCGATCCGATTTTATTTGAATTTTAAATGGAGAAAATAGTGGAGATGTTTGAGGTAGGTGGTTAGCAATGGTGTTTGATCAAGAGTGGTCTCTATTGTCTTTAATGGTGTCGGCTAGAACAAGACTGTTTTGCTGAAATGATTGAAGGCTAAATGTTGCTCAAGCTGGCTGAAATTCAGTCCATAAAGGCAGAGAAAATTCTGGTTGTTTCAGCTTAATGCAAGAGTGATTTATGGGAGGGAAATGCTGGAATTTTTTTTTGAAGTTCAAATGGTGTTTGAATGGAGTGATCTTAGGAGTGTTTTGTGGAGCAGCTATGGAGTCCTTAAGCTTCAAGGTAAGTGTGGGTTTAATGGTGTTCAGTGTATGGATGAATAAGGCTCAATTCTACAGAGATTGAAGGTGGCTTTCGGTCCTAGGCTAGAAAGGAACATCGCTGGAAAAAATTCTGTTCAAGTGTTCATGGCTTTTCCGAAATTGCAGATTTTTAGTGCAGGATTTTCGCACCTTCTTGGCTCGGTTTTTCAGTGGTTCTTCAGGGTTGTTTGAGGGTCTTCCAATGGTGGTTTTTCAGCCTCATTTCTGGACAAATGCAGAGAAGTTTGCTGGCTTGAAGATGAACTAAAAACAGCTTCATTTCCTTGAGGAAAAGCTGCTAATTGCCCAGAAAAAATTCTGGTTTGGTGCTGTTTTGTGCAGTCCGAAAATTGCACAATTTTTCTAGCTTCCAAGCCACTTGAAATGATCATTTTCTTGACAGCAAATGAATGGATTTATGGCCTGAATTTTCGAAGGAAAGGGCTGCAACAAATCTAGAAAATTTCCAGATTTCCCTACCACTAAAACATGAACATCTTGAAGATGGATTTGAAGGTCTTTCCATGGTGATTGATCTTCTCTTGGAACCTTCCTATTTCTCCTCCTAATTTTCGGTCAACCCATCTTCCCCAAAGCTGATTTTCAAAATTCAAGGGAAAGAATTTATCACAGAAATTTTTTTGGAATTCAAAGAAAAAGAATTAAGGGATTTTAGTTTATTTGAATTATGAAAATGCTAGGACAAAGCTAGAGGTAATAAATTGGACAAGAATTCTTCTAGAATTCTTTTAGGACATGAGGATAATATTAGGACATTCTCTTCATGTCTCCCCCAAGACAATCATTCCTATTTTCATGGGATGCAAGAAAACAAAAATTCAAACTTAATTAAGATAATCATGCTAAAAGCTTATATGATGGGATTTGAACTCTTGACCTTAGAGATTAATTTACAAAACTCTAACCACTAAACCACAACAACTCTTGTTCTTATTTTCTCACCCACATATTTTTCTTATCTACTCCTCAAGCTATCTTCCTATTCTGACCTCAAGCAAAATTACCATTTTACCCCTCCTACTCAATAAGTATAACTAAGCATTCAAACCTATAATCCACGATTCTAAAGCACATAAAATCATTCAAAAACACATATATTCATGCAAAATAATATGATATGCATTCCCGACCCCCTTACTCTAGGGTTGGTTTTAGGTAGGGTTTCACATCCGGCCTCCTAGCTAGCACCGATTATATTCTGTTCTATTATTCGTTCGTCGATTTTTCTTAATTTTAGCTCCAATCCTTCCAGATTGCAGCGGGCACCGCCTCTAGCCTCCTTACTGGCACCGGTTTGGTTCTGTCCCGCACTGTTTCACTATTTTTTTTGTCACCTCAAAGTGGGTGCCAGCAGCATGTGGCCTACGCCGGTTCCCTTGTCTTGGCCGGCGCCGCCTCTGATCTGCTCTGTGACGTTTTTGTCATATTTTACCCATAAAATCTGAAATAATGCACAAAATACCTTTTCAAGGGTAAAATCTCAAATATGAAGGAATATGACCAGTTATTGAACAAAATGTATCACAAAATAACCTCAAATAACTAGAAAATATATGACTAATTTAGGCCCTATCAACCCACCACATTGGAATGCGATCTGCACTGCGGTCCACAACACCCGCCGCACTGAACAAGCACCTCATGGACCATCCAAGACCCTGACCCGCGGATGACCCGCTCTAGTGCGACCCGCATGCAATTGAATTTCAGATGACCTCAATTCCACCGAGCCATTGCCACGCCAAGCTAAGTCGTTGCGGCTCTAGGCAAAGAAACCTCCTGGCGGCTAGACTCTCCGAGCCGAGCCGATAAACAATGCATCTCCTTCGTTTTTCCGCTGCGATTCTTTTTGCCTATTTCTTCTCTGGTTTTTTGGTTTTTTTTGCAAGTCTCTTCTAGCTCTTGGCTCTCAGATTTCAACCCAAAATCAATAAAACCAACAACCGCTTATACTCATTAACATTAGGCTTACACGATTTGCTCTTGAAAAAATAGTGAATTACATATCAACCTAAACCTCCATCTGAGAGGTGAACAGTAAATCTATCCATACCAAAAACCAGTGAAGGATCACAGTGCAATTACATATAACTGTCCAGTTTTATTTAACTAGCATACATGCTTCCTATATTTACATAAAATCTTCATCCCTTGATACTAATTGAAGATTAAAGGCAAACGAATCATAGCAAACTAATGGCAGAACAAGGAAAAAAAAAGCAGCAACACAGTAGCTCTTGCGTGAAGGAGAAAAAAAAATATTTACCTCTTCTTGTTCTCAAAATTGGCTGGACTGGAATATATAGAACTAGGGTAGGAATACTAGTGAAAACCTCTGGTGTGATTCCTGCAAGCCTTCTACTGCGTTTGTGCATGTATGTAAACACCAACTTTTCTCTCGATCTTCCAATATATGGCCTGCCTAAATCACATTTAGGAAAGACTCACAAGACTAAAGAATTTTTCCAGAGAGAAAGGAGAGTTTTTTTTTTCTCAGGAAGAGAACGCCGTACATCTCTATTGTACTGTTTAACCTAAATAAAACCTCAGGTAAAATTGGACTTTTAACTTGGCCCATTGGACTCTTAGTTTAGCCTTTTGAACCAAATTAATTATTCTAATCAGAACTAAATAAATGACCTAGTAAATAATTAATTTTCCAGCCCAAATAAACTAGTCCAATTAACAAGACTATATTCGTTTAGTCCCAGGTCAATTTTTAATTATTCAAACTAGGTCAAAGCTCTGAACAATTAATTAACCCACCAAATTAATTTAATTAATTCTCTCTCTCTCTATGTGGCCTTAATTTTATTCTAGCCCAATACTTAAATTAGGCTACTTAAATAAAATAAATTTCATTTAATTTAATTTAAGACCAATTCCTTAGCCTGTATATAATTAGGACTTACGGTCTATATTGGGGATCAAAAGACACACCTCTTTGGCTATTAAAATGACCAAAATACCCCTGCCATATAAATAGCTGTATTTTACATTTTAAATATTTCCTAATATCATCATAAGAAAATATTGACCCCAAGGACAATGCTACGTTAGCAAAATCTCTGACCTACAGGTGAAATGACTAAAATACCCCTCTATATATCACCGTGCATTAGAAAGGAAGAAATGTACCAACACCTCCCTAAATAACATCTGCCATCCTTAGGCTTCTAGTCCAATGTTCTATGACTTCCTAGATTGCTTCCGCTTTCTAAGGGAGCTACCCTAAAGCAAACATCCAAGTTATGTTTCCCAGGGCCTTAGATATTTAGATCATTCAGACAACCACAATGGGCAATATAGTACAGAAACTATCTTGTACAAGTCTGTCTTAACTAACTAGTCACACATACCCAACATGCAAGTATATTGGTCCTACGATAGAACTTCAACTAAAACATATCAAAGTACATGCTTTCAGCTTCGTCAGACCACCAACTCATATTCAAGTCGTAGAGTACTAGTCCATGCTGTAACAGTAGTAGTCTAAATTTCTATCATATAGTACTTTAAGAAACCACTAATACAAGTCCTGTTCTACGTATTCGAAATATGCTTATGTCATGAAGTGAGTGGAGTACTCACTAGCTAAAGGTAAGCCACTCCCCATTTAAAATTTATAATACAATAACCTAGACATGATGATATTTCCATTCTCATCAATCGATTACGAACAATCGTTTATGTGTTAAGTAACCCATGATCCATACCTCACTAAAACCACCATTCACATGGACCACTTACTTAAACACAATGGATTTTTTCAAAACGTAATTGTACACAAATAAAATATAAATTCATAAATAATTTTTGAGAATAAATTCTTTTATTAAAATATTCGATGTTTACATCAGAAACCTAATCTAAGAAGGCATCTTTCGCAATTAAAGCAATGCAAAATTTCAACATTTTAAGGACAAAGAACATAAGCGAAAATGCAGTGATTTCTGACAAGATGAGGTGGGAGTGATATACTTCCAAGATTGCTTGTGTGTACCTAATGAGCAGCTGAAGAAAAAGATTTTAGAAGAGGCATAAAAAAGCAAGTATGCTATTCATCCGGAAAGAGTGACAAAGTATCAAGATCTGAAGAAAGGCCATAGGTGGCCCGAAATGAAGAAAGACATGGTGAGGTATGTCTCCATGTGTCTGACCTGTCAGAAGGATAAAGCAGAACACAAAAAGACGACAAGATTATTGGAACCTTTACTAATACCGGAATGAAAATGGGAAGAGGTAACCATGGACTTCGTTACCAAACTACCTATGGCAAAGACCCAAAAAGATGCTATATGGGTAGTGGTTGACAGATTAACTAAATCAACGCATTTTATTTCGGGGAACGTAAGAGACTTAATGAAAAAGTTAGCACGAACATATGAGCAGAAGATAGTTAGATTGCATGCAATACCTTCAAGTATTGTGTTTGACCGAGACCCGAGGTTTACATCTCAATTTTGGGCTAAGTTTCAAGAATCAATGGGTTCTAATTTGAAATTTAGCATAATGGCACACCGGCAAACTGATGGTCAGTCGGAGAGGGTTAGTCAGATATTAGAAGATGTGCTAAGAGTTTGCATATTGGATTTTTTGGATAAGTGGATTGATTGCATACTGTACGCGGAGTTGGCTTAAAATAATAGCTACCAATCTTCAATTAGTATGCTTCCGTATAAAGCGTTGTATGGACGTAAGTGTCAAGTGCCTTTGTACTGGAGTTGGACGGAAGATGGTCACATAAGTAAGCTTGGAGAAGTTTGCATTCAGAAAATGTCAGATAAGGTGAAAATGGTCAGAGAGATTGAAAGCGGCTCAGAGCTGACAAAAGAGTTATATAGACAATAGGCTAAGGGAGTTGGATTTCCAGGTAGGAGATAGTGTGTTTTTGAGATTGACTCATAGGAGAGGAATCTTGAAGCATCCAAAAGGTGGAAAGCTGATTCTGAGATATTTGGGACCGTTCCCAATCACGAAAAGCTGTGGGCCCGTTGCTTATAGGTTGGATTACTCGTATGGTTTAACAAGAATACATGATGTATTCCTTGTGCCACAACTAAAGAAGTACAATGCTGACCCAGGATATGTTCTGAACGATGAACCGCTGGTATTACAACCCGACAAGAGCTACGTGGAGAAACTTGTCAAAATTTTAGACCGAAGTATCAAGACTTTCCGGAATAAACTGATGCCAATGGTAAAAGTGAAGGGGAAGCATCATGCCACCCAAGATGCCACGTGGGAGATAGAAGAATGGGTGAAGCGAAAATAACTCGGCTTAAGATAAAGATACACGCTGAATTTTGGGCCAAAATTCTTTTAAGGAGGGGGGGATATAAAACCCCACCTAAACCTAATCTAGAGTTAGAGAGATGTGATGCATATCATATCATATTTCATACAAATATATTTCTTGGATGAATTAGGTTGGGAAGAGGCTTGAGATTTAGAAAGGAAGAGAATTAGGTTGGGAAAACAAGAATAAGAATTAATATGGATTAGTGGTTAGAGCTTTGTAGTTCATTCCTAAGGTTTTGAGTTCAAATCCCATCGACTAAGTATTATTTTTAATTATCCTAACTAATGTTTGAATTTTCTTCTTACATTCCATGAAGCTAGGAATATTGTCTTGGGGAGGACATAATAGTAATCTCTTAACCATGTAATCTGGTCCTAAAAGAAAATCTAGAAGAATTATAACATATACTATTTTCGCAATCCATGTCCTAACCTATTTAAATTTAAAATACTCCTATTTCTTTAATTCTTTTCATTTTCTAATAAATGTCTTGGATAAATCTTGGACTTGAATTTCAGAAGGAAATTCCAGCTCTTAAGATAGGAGATGACCAAAATATAGAAAGAAAAATAGCTAGGTGGTTTCCAATAAAATCACCAGAGCTTCTTCTTCAAAGAACTATGCCTTGCTTGTTCTTATTTTGATATAAACTTGGAATTTTTCTCAGCATTCCTCATGGCTGGATTTCCGAAAAATGCAACTTATTTGCCTATTCATTTCTTGCAAGCAAGCAACCATTTTTGTGTGAGTATGAATCTGAAATTCTTTGGAAATTCGCAGCTCATATGACTACACCAAACCAAAAAAATTCCCAGCAAACTTCCAAGAGTTTAGTCATGGAGATTGAGCAATCAACTCATGCATAAGATCACCTAAAATTCTCCTTTTTCTTCTCCAAGATGGTGGCTAAAAAACCATCATTAATGGACCTTCAAACACTCCAATTTTCTAGCTGCAAATCCATTTAAAATAATTCAAAATTTTGGCTAACAAGTCATCCCATATTCTAAGAGTTCCTGTAGCTAAATTCCAGAATTTTTTCCAGCTTGCATGGCAAAGGTAAAAATGAATTTCTTCTTCACTCACCTTCATCATTTCAGCCATCTTGAAGCCATGGCTGAACATCTTGTCTTCTTCATCAACCTTGGCCATTTGAACTCCATTAAAACACCTCAAATCTCTCATAACTTCACTGTATTCGAAACTTTTCAAACTTGAAAATTAAATCCCAATTTTTACTCCCTTAAACTCTCACCTAGCTAGATTAGTAAACAAGAATTTATTCCTCTCTTGTACAGCCATTTTCGGCCAGCCAAAACTTGGGATAATTCTCCATTTCACAACCAAGACATAGCTAGATTAGCAACTCACCATTGAAGGACTAGAGTCCTTCAAGAAGAAATCACCATTAGCAAACCTTTTACCTAAAAAACCTCCACTATTCTCTCATTTTTTAAATTCAAACTAGCTCAACTCTCTCTCTCTCTCCCTTGGATAACCGAAACTCTCCCTCTCAATTTTCTCTTGTATTCTCAAGAACACACACCACACTTTTTCAACCTTTAGCCACTTCTACTCATCCCAAATCACTCCAAAATCTCTCAAATCAACTAAGATTCAACCTATGCTCATCCTTAGTACACTCCATAACACTAAACCAATCAAATTTGATCTTTCTTTCAGATCAAACATGCCATTTTGTTCAAGACAAGAAGAACACGAAAAAGGTAAGATAGGACCAATCACTTTATCCTTCTTCTCTTCTTCATCTTCTTATCTTCACCATCTTAATCTCTCTCTCTCTCTCTCACACACACACACACTCTCTCTCTCTTGGCCGATTCATTGGTGGCCATCCTTGAACAACTTCAATCAATAGAGGACTCATCAAGGCTCAAGGGTCTTCATTTGACAAGACAACATCTTCGACTCCAATGATCATCAAACAAGTATTTGTACTATGACCTTCTTCTTAATTTTCGAATTCAAAACTTCTAGATGATGAAATTAATATGTTGATTTAGTATCGTCAGCATAGAGATATGTTTGTGGATGAAGAGAATAATTTTAAAATAAGAAGATTGAAATGGATATTGAGGCTTATGAACAATTGTTGGATTATGCTTTAGGATCATTATATGCTCATGGGTACATTATGATTAGAGGCTTTATGTTACTAGTATGGGCGTTGGGATGAATGATGGAAATTATACTACTATTGTTTTGATTATGCTTCCATGATGTTATTTTTTACATCAAATACCTTGTTAATATTATTATTAGTATAGTATCACCTTTGTGATAAATATTTTTACAAGTCTATTTTTGCACAAATCAACATTTTATTTATTAAATATATGTGAGTGTGAATATATATACATATACATTACCTTTCTAAATTTTTAGTACTAGTAAATTCACTATGGTCATTAAAAATTATTATTAGAGCAACTTTTTACTACTAGTATTATTATTGGTATTATTATTATTGTCACTACTATCATTACTATCATTAATATTATTAGTATCATTATTTAATTTAATATATTAATTTCTATCAACATTATTATTTTTGGATTTATTAACTACTTAAAATATTATTATTTTTCCAGAAAAACATATAGTAATATTTTTTATTAAGCATTATTAAATATAAATAATAATATATTAGAATTAATTAATATTAATATCTTTTATATTCATAATTTTACTAAAACTTTTATCTACACTTATGTATCATTCATAATAATAAATAAATAAATAAAATTATTTATTATTTATTATCATTATAATTTATTATTTATTATTAATATTGTTTATAATTTATAATTATTTATTATTATCATTATTTGTTAATAAATAATTATTGTTATTATTTATTATTTATTATTTATAACACCTATTCATATTGGCATATCAAATTATTCTTAATCTATAAATTAATAGCAAATACCAAAATACCTTATCAGTTAATTTTAGAACTCCTAAGACATTATTGTTATTTCTGGATGTTATTGTAACTAGTTGAGCTTAAGCATGTTAGGTTAAGAGTTATTTATTTGAACAACGGTTGCATGGATATTGGTGACTTATACCCTTTATTTACCCCAGGCGAGGCTAGATTGCCTTGAACCCAACTTGGAAGACTATTGTATCATGGGAAAGAAAGAAATTAGATAAGTCCTTGCATAAAGCTTTTTGAAGATCAAAATCACTTCGGCAAGTCAAAACGTGATGTATATGTAGAAATGTACTTGGAATACAATTGTGGACAATTTTATTTTCTTTTCCTTTCGACCAAACGTTTTCAAGTTGAGCAAGCAATTTTAAACAAAATGCCAGACTTTTCCTAAAAGCGAACTTTGACAAAAATTTTGTAAATCATAATTGCTATTTCAAAGGAAAATGCTAGACTTTTCCTAAAAACCAACTTTGACAAGAATTTTGTAAACCACAATTGCTATTTCAAAGGAAACACATTGGATAATTCTTCTTTTCCCAAAAAAGACAAATACAACGTTGAGTACTCAATAAAGATAGCCTACTAGGACTAGTCTTTGAAGGGCTAGGATAAGTCTCTTAGTAGGAGGCCACCTCTAAGTGGTAAGTCCTTCCCAGATAGGATGTCAATTCTGTCGATCATACCAGTCCGTGTTAGTAAGTACAGTTCAAGTGGACTATGTACTTTCAGAATGAACAACCGGTAAGTTTTGGATGTAGAGATAGAGGAGCATCTCACCCAGTGGGCCGTACACCTACCTTGTGTTAGAATGCACAAAGTGTAGCATCATGAACATTTCTTTATCATGATGTACAAAGTGTGGTACTATGTCTATTTCTTTTAAGTGGATGCTTTTATTTTATACAACGTATGGCATTCGAAAGGAAAACACCACTCCTTACTTTGTGAAATTTATTTATGACTTGCCAGCACTATACTTTTATAAATGGTTCTCAACTTGCATACATGAACTATTTTCCCTGAAACATCCTGAGCACATACAAGCTTACTCAAATTTATTTCTCACCACCTTAATATACTATGTTTTCAGGTTAATCCTGCTGTGAAGGTTGAATGATTAGTTTTGCCTTTTAATGAAGACTTATTTTGATTGTATTTTATTTTGAGAGACTCTAGTTGACATTTGTTTGTTTTGAGACTTATTCATGTATTGTTTTGATCTGTAATAAGTTTAAATTTGGATCATTTCTTTCATTTCTTTTGTGAGTCCTAGTTATAAAGACCCTTTATCCTAAGGATGTGGCGACATCCGCTAGGTAGTGGGGTGTCCCACACACACACACATACACACACACACACACACACACACATTACAACAATAACCAAAATTATCAATACAAGGCTAAAAGAAAAACTTAACAACAATAACAAGGATTCCACAACAAAATATCCAACATCGTCCAAATCCTCAAAATATCCTAATAATACCACAACTACTCTTCCAAGAAAAGTAATGATTCCACAACAAAGTTTCCACAATTAATAATAATTTACAACAATAATTTTATCCTGCAAGCACTAATATAACAAGAACAAAAACTAAATCAATAAAATCCAATACATACACACATGTGCACGCATACACATACACATACAATTACAATAAAAAAACATGATAAACATTAGAGGGGGTGAATAAGGTTTATGGTAAACAAAAATAAAATTTTAAAATTCTTTGAATGCTTCGGATAAGAACCGAGAGTGTATTGAGTGCCGAAAAATAGGTCTCTGTAGAGTTCAAGAGTGTGAGGAAGCAAAGCTTCGAATCTATCAGTAAATCACAAGAATAAAAGCCTGGAGAGCATAAGTTGACGAAACTTTTAACAGTTTCACAAAAGACTTTAAAAGAAATCACTAATTTCTAGTTTTGAAGGTTATAACTTTCAACTCAAAAGAACAGTTTGAAACCATTCATAAATGGTAAGTAAAGTGCATAAGAGAGAGAGGCCTAAAGATTTATAGTGTTTCGATCCTTAAAAGATCTACCTCCACTACCTTAAGCTTTCATTTAAGGATTTCAAACCATCCACTAAAAGCCGTTTTCCCAACTTACTACTGGTAGGTAATACCAATATTACATAAGATGATCACCACGCTTGGTTTTATACCCAACCTTTTTAAACTCAACAATCAAGATTCACCCCAACTAGATCTTACTTCCTTAACCTTGATAAAAAGATTATTAAAGATAGAATACAGAAGTAGCTCACAGATTGAGCAGATATAAGCCACTAAGTACAAATACCTTTTTACCTATGGAACAATTTCATTTCCTTTGAAGCACAAATGCAAGATTTTTGTATTCTAAAGTGTAAGAGTATTTCTGAATGAGTTAGCACAAAATCTGCTTGAAAATTGAGTTTTTGAATCTTTTATTATTAGTGTTATGCCCTAGAGGTAATCACATGTATTCTGCATATTATGCATTATCAAATAAAACAAGGTATTATTTATCTTTTAGTTTGCTTTATTTATGCTTTCGTGTAAAATAACTATTAGATAATGTCCCAAGTGAAACACTGTATTAAGGAAATCATGATAGAAATCATGATGTGGGGTTCCTACTACACTAGGTAGTGTTCGTACTTAAATTATCCGTAGTCATAGTATTAATGAGATAGGGCATCATTAATGCATTAAGACTACCATGTGTTATTGATGTGTTTGGATTTGGGTATAAAAATCACATAAAAACTAAGCACATTTCCAATCAAGTTTACATTAAAATGTTAATCCCAAATTACACATATGAGCAAGCGTACTTATCATTAACATAGCATAGGGTTCAAACGAGTGTCGATCCTCAAGGAACAAGTATGCATTAATCCCTCTTCTTTCATTGTTTAACCGACTCTATAAAGTGAAAAGTAAAATAAAACAAAAGAAAATAAAAATATATACATGTCAAGGATGGAGAAGTATGCAACTCAAACCATTATTTTGACAATCATGATCTTAAAGAACTTAATCATTATCATAACTAATTATTCTCTTAGCATCATGAAGGATTAAGATAGATTCATTTTTTTTTAATCTATGAAATCACTACCTTCTAGATAAATTAGAACCACTTGGTCTTGTCTCAACTAATTCACCCAAAAGATGCATTAAACACAATCCTTGATTAAATTCCCTTGGTCTCGGCAAATTTAAAACATGAAATTAACCAATGAATCATTGGTCTCGGTAAACATCAATTAACCTTTAATTACATAGTCCTCATTAATTAACCCCCTTGGTCTCGGAAAGTTAAGAGACAACAAATATGAAATTAATAAATTGAAACCACCACTAACCCTTTTGGTCTTAGCGAGTTAATGGAAAGAACCAATCAATTAATCTCGTACTAAGCTCAAGTAATTAAATACCAAGAATAATAACCAATTAATCAAAAGATCAAATCACTCTAAATATTATGAATATATGAAACAACGTTGAATTACAATAAAACAATTAACATATCATTGTTCAAAAAAAAGAAAAGAAAGTAAAAGAAAGAACTCATAGATAAACCTCCTTCTTCTTCCTTTGAAGACCTTCTTGTACAACCCTCATTGAATTGAAGAATTCCTCCTTTTATTTGAGTGATTTTCTGTGATAATCAATAAATTCTCCCTTTATTCCCTGGTGTTTTTCATCTATTTATAGGTTTGGAAAGTGCCTAAACTCATTAGTGTAATGTTCTGGGCCAAGTAGAAGTAGGAAAGTACTAAAAATCCATAGATTACCAAAAATCGCGTAGAAAAATCAAAGCTCTACCATTCCCTCAGAGCACAGCCGGCGCCTCCTTGGCTCTAGGACCAGTGCTGGTTGTGTTCTGGCTCTCTACTCGTTCGTCGATTTTTTTTCGAATTTTGCACAATGTATTCTAGAATGTAGCTGGCGCCGATTCCACTCTGTTTTACGAATTTTTCGTCGCCTCAAAGTTTGTTTCAATAGTGCATGGCTGGCGCCGGTTCCTCTGTCCTAGCCGGCGCCGCTTATATTCTATTTTGCGATGTTTTTGTTTCGTTTTACCCCAAAAATATGTAATAATGAACAAAATATCTTTCCAATGGTAAAATCTCAAATATGAAAGAATATGACTAGTTATTGAACAAAATGTATCACAAAAGAACCTCAAATAACTAGGCAAAATATGACTAATTTAGCCCCTATCATATTCCCCCACACTTAACTCTTTGCTTGTCCTCAAACAAAGTATCAAAGACAAGTAGGAAAACACAAGATTTCATTAATCACTCAATCAATTTCAAAACAATATCTCTAATGCTTTCTTCATTCAAGAACATAAAACATATGCTATTACATCTTTCACAACAAATGCAAGACATGTGTAAGTGATCAATGACTTAGTAGAACCATTTTAATACTTAACAAGATTCTCAAACCATTGGAAAGAATTTAGTTCAAAAAGAGTATGCATTCTATAGGCATACTTTTTATACACTTTCTCCACTAATCCGAGACATATCATGATTCTACTTAGGTCAAGTAGGACTTTTAAGCTTGTAATGTAAGGCTAAAGGCTTGTAATGTAGCTTATCAAATGAAGGATGTAGGAGAATCAAATATCAAAGAAGCTGAGAGTTCGCAAGAAAAGGATAAACAAAATGAATCAATAATTTCCAACTCTTCTTGCTCTCCTATTCCAGAAATCAATCAAACCATAACCTTATTCAATAATTACAACTCAACTCAAGCAAATCCTGTATTTTTTCTTTTTCTTTTCTCTTCGTCTTCTCATCTTTTTACTTTCTTCATCAATTCTTCCATATTTTTCACAAGATCACTCATAATTTTCAGCAATGGTGTCAAAGATTTAATATGAATTTAACTTTTACAGCTCAATCACCATTCCTCTTGTGATCTTTCTTTTCTCTTTTTCTCTCACTTTTTTTTTTCTTTCACTCCTCTTTTGTTCTTTTCTGCTGTTGTTCTTTTCTTTCTCACTTTTTTTCTCTTTCCATTCTTTCTAGCAGCTTTCTATTTTTCTTTTCTTATTTTCAACCCCTCTTTCCTTTTTCTTTCCTTTTTCTTTTCTTTTTCTTGCTCACCACAACTACATGACTGAAAATAACATGTCATGATTTTTTTTTTCAAGTATTCTTTCTCACAATGCTCCTACATATACTTTTATCTATCAAGAGCGCAAAGATTTGAAAAATTATTCAACTCTAAGAAACAAGCAATGGAAAAAGTATGATAGCGGGTTTTTCAAGAAAGAAATCAACAATGTAGGCTCAAAATAGACATTAGGGATAATATAATAATAGGTAGGTTTGAAAAGCTCAAACTATCCAAAGAAGGCCTATTACCGTCATCCCTAAGTTAAATCATGATTGTCTTTCTTATTTCGCCTCAAGAGATATTCAAGTAAGTTCTAGAATACTCTATGAATTTTAGTAGAAAAACAGGTTTAAGAACAATGCAAAGCATTTGATCAAGAACTACTTCGTCCAAGTGCGTGCAAAAAGTCATGCATAAGCCATAAATGATCTAGAACATATGCTCTATAATCCATCATAAAGACATGCATTAAAAATATAGCTTGAAATCTCAAAGAAAATCAGAAAAATTTTGAATTTTTTTTTCACATTTTGCTCCCAAGAAGGCTAAAGTATATGCATAGAAGAATTCTCAATCAAATCACTCCCCCACACTTAAATTGGACATTGTCCTCAATGGCCAAAGAAATAGAACAAGAAGAAACAATGCTGTGGGACTAAAAATATAAAGGAGAAGAGATAAGAAAGACAATACTTCCATTCATTGTGCATTGTGCTGTACAAGAGCTGAATGCTTGAAGAACGAAGCATTGGCAAAGTACCTAAAAAGAAAAATACAAAAAGAGCATACCAAAGCATAAAAACTAGAAAATAAAATAAATTAAAACAAAAGAAAGAAAATAGAATAGTATAGAAAAAAGAAGCAATCAAAAACTACGAAAACGAAAAAATATATTAGAAGAGAAAGGAAAAACAAGAGTGATCGAGAAAATATAGGCAATCATCATTAGTCCTCCTCATCATCATTATCGGTACCATCATCAGCCGGTGTGAAGATTCCCACACCACTGTGTTACCCAGAAGAATGCTACCTTCATTCGGCCAATTGCTGCTCCATAGTAGCCTGCCGTCTCACCATGTCATCCATAGTACCCTACAAGCGTAGGAGCATCTCCATTTGCTGGTCTAATTATCCCAGCACGGTAGTCTCAAAGTCATGCCAGGGTTGGGACTGAGAACTGCTAGTTCGTGCACGTGCCGGCGGTGGTGGTGGGTGTTCCTCCTCCACGGTGGATGGCCTAACCTGACCGGGATGTCTGACCTCGAACGGAGTTAGCCACTTCTTCAAGTCCTGGCTGTACTTGTACTCGCAACTCATCAGAGTTTGTTCAGTCACCATATCGTGCTCAGTGGTAGCCTCCATCAGTTCTCCCTCAAGACTAACACCAAAGTCTTTTAGAATTTTTATTATAACCAAGGGAAAAATGAAGGCTTTTGTCGAAAGACGGTGATGAACAACATCCCGAATAGATTGGATGATCAAGGGTGCAAGAGGGATAGGCGGTGTGTTCATCATCCGATGCAAAATATAAGTGTCAATAAGTCGAGTCTCATTAAAACCACTAGCACAAGGTACAACATTAAACCTAAACATATAGACTAGAGCTCTAAAGTTGGTAGCAGGATCATTGTTTGAATAGAAACTATTGGCTTGAAAGGCATTATGCTTATACCATCCCAATTCGGGTCAGAAAGAATTTTTTGATTATTCACTTCTATCCCTTGCCAAGAGTCATCGTCAAATACCTGGAGGAGGTTAGCTAATTGATTTTAGGTTATGACAATAGGAATTCCTTTCACTCTCGTTTTAATATGGGGAAGGTGTTTATTGCCCTTATCAACCATATTAGCATAAAATTCCTTGATAAGCACTGGACAATACTTCCCTTTTAGTTGTACTATCAAACCCCATCCTAGCCTTCTAAACATCATTCCCAATTTAAGTGCACGGTTTAGGGTGGATGCGAAAGTACGTTCGACAATGATTTTATTAGATGCTCTCCTATTGTACCATTCCTCACAAGATGAATCTATAAACTCAGTAGGTCTAAGGAACAAAGGATCAATCGATGACGGGGTGGAGGAAGAGGAAGCCCTCTCCCTTTTAGAAGAATGACCCTTTGCTCTAGATATGGTATCAAGAAGTGGTGAAAATAGGAAGAGAGAACAATTGAGTTCAAAGATTGAACACGGGACCAACTACCCTCTACAAACACACTCCTCAAATCTCACTCAACCCTCAACCAATCTCACAACCACACAACCCAAACTCTTTCAATATATATCATACTCCAACCAACAATCAATTCAATCACCTCCAATCAATTCAACACAACCTGCAACAATACATGTAAATTTCCCTGTAAAGCATAAACGTGTTGAATATCCTCAATGCATACAAGTAGACATGATCATGTTAATGAAGGCATCATCATGACATTACGTGAAAAACAATGCACGTTCCATATATAGCATATATTCAATCATCACAAATAGCCACAATTCTAACGTTAGCTATATGCATGAAGCCCCTAATGATCATATGTGAATCAAGTATCAAATAATCATGAACTCCTAATCTAATCCAACTCATGAAGCTTAAGGAGTAACGCATAATTCAAAATAACATACACAATCCCAATTTTTGGCCAACATTGTCCCTAAAATTAGAAAAAATCATCTACACCATTTTAACCGTGGGAATTGGATAAAAATCATACCTTTGCGCTCATGTATGCATGGCTAAGCAAAAGATGTAAGCTTTTTACAGAAATTCAAGCTCCTTGCTTATGGATTGAATATGATGTTGTTGTGAAAAATGGAAGATTTTGAGATTTTTGATCCGGAGGATCAACAAAAAAGAAGTAGATAGATGGTATAGAAGTGTTTAGGAGGTGAAAAATCAAATTTTGGAAAGTGGGGGATGTGAAGCCGGTGCGAGTTAGAGAGAATTTGAGAGGGAGATTAGAGATTTTAAAAAAAAAGTGGCCAAAATGACCCTTAAAAGTGCCTCACCCGACATGAACTGGCGCCGGTCCTGGCTCTTGAAGCCAGCGCCAACTTGGTTCTATCTAGTTCTCTAATATATATATATATATATATATATATATATATTTATTTTTATAAAAATAAGAAACATGCAATAATGATGAACAATGCACTATAATTCATGAAAAATAATCAACCAAAACAACAAAAGTAAAAATTGTCTCAATCACAAAACTAAAGTAACGTAAACGAAAAATGTAGCTTCAATGCTTTCCACGGCTTTTATCCCGTGGATTTTCCTCAGTATTTCCTGGCAATGTCCCAGCTTGACGATCTCCCAGTAGTTTAGCTAACTGATGAATTTGGTTTTCCAAGTTGCGCATGGAGGCCTCTAGGTTCCTTGTTGTTACATCGACCCCATGGAACTTAGTCTCCATGGTACTTACCAATTGGCCAATCAACTCTTCCAATGGTGGCTTTAAAGGTGCTGCAGTATTGTTCATGGGGTTTTGACTCCTTTGATTGCCTCCAAAATTGAAAGAATCATGCCTAGGTTGATTTCCATTGCTCTAAGAGAAATTATGGTGATTTCTCCAACTAGGATTATACGTAGAGATATAAGGGTTGTTACCTGGCCGAATATTACCTGCAAAAGCCGCTTGTTCCGAAGTTTCTTGGAGTGACCCCATATTTTGACATTTATGATTAGGGTGTCCCTCTCCACAGAAATCACAACTTACGTTTAAAACCTGGCATTGAGGCATCACCATCTATTCCATGTTTTAGGTTAAGGCATCCACCTTAACTTCTAATGCTGCCACAGTATCCACTTTGTGTACTCCTTACATACGAGCACTAGACCTTGTGCTTCCCCAAGAATAGTTATTAGAAGCCAAAATTTTAATAAGCTCAAACACCTGTTCCGGGGTCTTATGATTTATATAACCCTCTGCAGAAAAATCTACCACTTGACGTGTCACAAACGTGAGGCCATTCAAAAAGATAAGCATCTGCATTCCTAACTTAAATTCGTGGTGTGGGCATTTTCTTAACATCTCCTTAAATCTCTCCCAACTTTCATATAAGGGCTAAGAGTCTAATTGTTGGAAGGCAAATATCTCGTTCCTAAGTTTGGTTGTCCTAGCTGGAGGAAAATATTTGACCAGAAATTTTTCAATCAGGGCATTCCAAGTAGTGATGAAAACCGGTTGGAAAAAACTTTGACCAAGATTTGGCTCTATCCCTCAAAGAAAAAGGAAAAAGTCTTAACTTTATGGCATCCTTCGAAACACCATTCATCTTAAAAGTATCACAAATCTCAAGGAAATTAGCTAAACGAGCATTGGGATCTTCTTCAGGTAGCCCATCGAATTGAACCATGTTTTGAACCATTTGGATAATGTTGGGCTTTATTTTAAAATTATTCGCGTCCACCCTAGGCCAAGTAATACTCGAGCCTGTGCCCAAGATTGCAGGTTTCAGAAAGTCGTCCATAACCCTCATATTTCCAGCATTGTTGTTGTGAGCACCATCCATTTCAACGATTAAGTTCTTTTGGATTGTCCGACGAATCTTTGATAATGTCCTTTCGATTTCGGGGTCAAAATCAATTATCTAGCCTTCGGATTTTCGGGTCATGTACTAAAGATAACACCTAGAAAAACAAGAAGCAAGTTACATACAGAATTAATGATTAAAACAAAATTAAAAGAATACAAAATTAGTTAGTAGAACATAATCAAAGTTAGTAGGTTAGGTTACAAAGGTATACACACATACACAAAATACAAAAGATAGCACCTTTTTTGCGGAAAGAACAATTGTACATAATTTACATATTTACGTATTTACAGATTTACATGGTTAAATCAACAAAATCTAAGCTTTCATGATATTGTTCCTGCCAACGGCGCCAAAAACTTGATGTGTTTGGATTTTGGTATAAAAATCACATAAAAACTAAGCACATTCCCAATCAAGTTTACATTAAAAAGTTAATCCCAAATTACACATATGAACAAGTGTACTCATCATTAACATAGCATAGGGTTCAAACGAGTGTCGATCCTTAAGGAACAAGTATGCATTAATCCCTCTTCTTTTATTGTTTAACAGACTCTATAAAGTGAAAAGCAAAATAAAACGAAAGAAAATAAAAATATATACATGTCAAGGATGGAGAAGTATGCAACTCAAACTATTATTTTGACAATCATGATCTTAAAGAACTTAATCATTATCATAACTAATTATTCTCTTAGCATCATGAAGGATTAAGATAGATTCACTTCTTTTTCAATCTATGAAATCACTACCTTCTAGATAAATTAGAATCACTTGGTCTCGTCTCAACTAATTCACCCAAAAGATGCATTAAACACAATCCTTGATTAAATTCCCTTGGTCTCGGTAAACATCAATTAACTTTTAATTACCTAGTCCTCATCAATTAACCTCCTTGGTCTCGGCGAGTTAAGAGATAATAAATATAAAATTAATAAATTGAAACTACCACCAACCCATTTAGTCTCAGAGAGTTAATGGAAAGAACCAATCAATTAATCTCGTATTAAGCTCATGGAATTAAATACTAAGAACAATAACCAATTAATCAAAATATCAAATAACTCTAAATATCATGAATATCTGAAACAATGTTGAATTACAATAAAATAATTAATATATCATTGTTCAAGAAAAAGAAAACAAAGTAAAAGAAAGCACTCATAGACAAGCCTCTTTCTTCTTCATTTGAAGACCTTCTTGCACAACCCTCTTTGAATTGAAGAATTTCTCATTTGATTTTTGTGATTTTCTGTGATAATCAATTAATTCTTCCTTTTTCCCTTGTGTTTTTCATCTATTTATAGGCTTGGAAAGTGCCTAAACTCGTCGGTGTAATGTTTGGGCTGAGTAGAAGTAGGAAAGTACTAAAAATCCATAGATTACCAAAAATCATGTAGAAAAACCAAAGCTCCGCCATTCCCTCAGAGCACAGCCGGCGCCGGTTGTGTTCTGGCTCTCTACTCATTCTCCGATTTTTTTTCGAATTCTGCACAATATATTCCAGAATGCGGTCGGCGCCGGTTCTATTCTGTTTCGCCAATTTTTCATCGCCTCGAAGTTCGTATCAACAATACATGGCCGGCGCCGGTTCCTTTGTCCTGGACGACACCACCTCTATTATGTTTTACGACGTTTTTGCTTCGTTTTACCCTAAAAATCTTTAATAATGAACAAAATACCTTTCTAAGGGTAAAATCTCAAATATGAATGAATATGACTAGTTATTGAACAAAATGTATTACAAAAGAATCTCAAATAATTAAAAAAAATATGACTAATTTAGCCCCTATTAGTTATACTTCTTGATTTGATCAGGTGGTAGTTCTCATATCCGTGAGTATTGTGATACTCAAAGTTAACATGTGGATGCTTGTTACTTGAACAAGTATATTAGATGATATGACTATAAGATAATCACATGTATAACTATTTATTGCCAGTGATAGAATCTCATCAAAGCAAATATACTAGTATCCTTAGACTTGAAATCTCCAAGGTACTTTATCTACTAAGTGTTGGAATTTGATTCCAATCTCTGGAGTCCTGACAAGACCGCCTATAGGATGGATATTGGGTACAATATGAAGCAAATGAAAGTAGTTGAGATGGTCAATAAAGAATTCACCACTCCTAATAGTAGGAGTAAATATCTTATGGCCATTTGTAAGAATCACTACTCGAGAAGTCCTTGGCCAATGCAATTATATATTGGAAATGGTTCCAATAGGTACATATGATGAGTAGTGGATTCCGAGAACAAGTACTAAAATATTCGAGCAAGAATTAAGTTATTATTCTCGAAAGAGTTGGCACTAATTTCGTACTCCAAACCGAATGAGATATTGTATTGTGAAAGGAGTTTATTATACTGTTGTTTGCTATTGAAAGGTTAATGTCAAGCCACTTGACTTTTTGGATTTTTGGGTGGTCGTAATGTGTTACTGCTCATAATCTGCTTAATATAGATTTATTAATTAGAGAATTAATAAATCAATCCTTATTAGAATTAATAAGTTAATTCTATAATTATTAAGGATTAGTAATCTTAAAGATGTTTAGATTAATTTATATTTTGCTACCAACACTATAAGAAACAAATAGTGCATTTTGCAACAGCTTTTAGTGACCGAAATTCTATCGTTCGTTATAAATGACTAAATTTTGACCGATTAGCATTCTTTTTGCTAATCGGTTGTAAATCTGATGCTGGCAATTTTGGTTCAAAAAATAGTGAGCAAACATCGATGGATTAGCTATCCTATATATTTATATATAATTTCACTTTAAACTTTTTAGATAATAATTCTTTCAATTGCAATTCTGTAGCTAAATAGCGACTACTATGTTTTTAGTTATTTTGCGGTCTCTCTTTGATTTAAAATCAAATTACTTATTTTTCCTAATATATCAGTTGCTAATCGAAAGCTAAATAGCGATTTCTTTAAAAAAAATGTTTGTCTTACTGTTTTCCTTATTTGTGGTCGCTAATTGGACAGTAATTAGCGACTTCTTTAAAAAATAGAGAAATAAATATGGAAAATCGAAATACCATCATTCCCAAATCACAAAACCCTCCCAAGCATCCGCCATTCATCTATCTCCCTTTCTCTCTCTTCTATAGCCATTTCTCTTCTTCCAGTGGCTACTATTTCTACTTTGTTCTTTTGAAGAGCTTGATTTCTTTTGTGCTCTTGGAGTCATTGGAGCTACCAATTTCATTAGATATAGGTAAGATGCTAATGCATTTTAAAAGGGTATTTATTGATTATTTTATTGGAGTTTTGTTGTAGTTTTGGTGATTTAATTGGAGTTCTGCAATTAGTCATTCGCTTATTGAATTTCTAAATAAAAAAAAAACATTGATGTGTTGGACATCTATGAATTTGGAGAATTTCTATTTTACTTGTGTATATTGATATTTGAGGAAGAATGTAGCTGTCCTAAATATTTCATAGACATGAGCAGCAGAGATATTTTACCGGCTGTAAAACACCTACTCTAGTTTATAGTTTGCGAAAGTCTAACCTTGTAGTAGGAGAATGAAGGAAAATTGATAGCGAGGAAACAAAGGTTAGTGAAGCTCTCTTACATTGTGTACTTGATATACTACTGAATGCAGAGATCAGTTCTTTTTTTTTTTTTTCTTTTGGGTTCCTTTTTGGATAAAATTTTCTTCAACAAAAATGTGGGTTGTCTTTCTAACATGGCACTGTAGTCTGTCACTAATTAATAGTATTCCCTGGGAGTTTCGTATGTTTATCCCTTCTTGTATAGATCCTATTGAAGAAATGTTCTCTTCTGTAGACTTGAAAATAATGTATTCTACATAGTGAAATTTGGTAGTAGCTCAAGGCCTCTTAAGGGCGCTAAAAGGCATGAAATTACTGTTTCGCTTGCATCTAAAAGCAGAAAGGTTCTTGAGCATTTAAAGAACTATGGGAATTTTCGCGATTGTGATGGCCAAAAACCATAGTAAAACTGTTGTAAATAAGGGTAGTGACGCTGGAGGATCTATCTCATTTCTAGAGCATGAGACTAAGATAGTAATTGACTTCTTAATTCATACATATACCTTATTAGATAGACCATTTTTCTCTAAATAATGTATATTGTACTATTCGATTATGTATAACAGGGAGTTGGGAGACATGATGCGTAAATTTTGGGTATATAAAATCATCAATTTTAAATCCTTCATATAATCAAGTTTTAATTAAAACATTAATCCCAAAATACACATGTGAGCAAGTATACTCATCGCAAGCATAGTATAGGAAATTAATGAGTATCGATCCTCAAAGGTACAATTACACACTAAACTCTTTTCTGTCATTGTTTAACCGACCCAAATAAATTAAGAAAAGAATAAGCAGAAAAAAACTAAAGAAATATATACAGCTCAAGGATGTAGGTTTATGCAATTTAGACAAGTACCCTAAAAAACATGACAATGAACCAATTAGAAATTCTCTCAAATAATTATCATCTTGGAATCGTGAAGGAATATAATGTAAAATTCAATCATCTCACAAGTCATGATTCTACTTAGATAAACCCCACTTCATGTCCTAATCCATTGAATCCTATATTTTGATTACATTAACAGATTTGACAATCAAGCCAATTATAACCAAAACTTGCATTATGCTCAATTCTTTATAAACATGGAATTAGCTAATAACCCTTTGCTCGAGGTGAAATTAACTAATTTTTGACCACTTAGTCTTATAATCTTAACTTCGTCACTTAAGTCCATTAAGATTAGACAAATACAAAATTAATGCTACGAAACTCTTAACATCGTCGTCTGAAGTCAATTAGAAGAACTTGCATCAATAACCAATGAAATCAAGTAATCAAATACCAAAGATGACAAAAAATTGATCAAATAACTAAATTAACCCAAAATCATGAATTCCAAAATAATATTAAATTACAATGAAAACATTGAATACATCATTGTTAAAGAAAAAAAGGCAAAGAGAAAAGAAAACACTCATAGAAAAGCCTCTTTCTTCTTCCTTAAAGACTCCCTTTGAACAATCCTCATTGCCTTGGGTGAATTCCTCCTCCAATGAGAGAATCAGAATTTTTGCTCTTTAATTCACCTCTCTTAGTTGTATATCTCATACCCTTGTGTTTTCTTCTGCTTTTGTAGGCCTCTTAGATGCCAAATTCATGGTTGAGGAAGTCTTGGTCGAGTAGGAATAGAAAAAATACCAAAATTCTTGGATAAACCCTAATTCTGCATACAAAATTTCTGCCTCCAGAGCATACCTGGGTACCTTCGACCCACTTGGCACCAGGTGCACTCTCTTCTTCCTCTGTTTCTGCTCTGTTTTTTGCCATCTCTCCCTGGCGGGTAGAATGGACCTGGCGCCAAGTACACTTGTCAAACTTGGCACCAAGTCTATTTTGGAATTTCCCCTGAAGCTTGCTCAATTTTGTCAAACTTGGCGCCTGGTCCACTGGTATTGTGTACATTTTAGCATTGTGTACTTTCTGCTCGATTTTAACTTAAATCTACTCATTTTTGTCAAAAACACCTTTTACAAACAAAATGTTAAATAGGAAGGAATATGCCTAGTTATTACAAGAAATGTATCTTAAAACACCCTCAAATAACTAGGAAAAGAATAGTATTTTAACCCCTATCACATACCCCCACACTTGAACATTTGCTTGTCCTCAAGCAAAACACTTTAGTCCAAGAAAAATTATCAAGAAAACACAAGTTTTTTTTCTTATTCAAAAGTTTCTTTATCATAGCAAAGATTATATCTTCCTTTCAAACTTTAGATACAACCCTTATCATTTATACCCTTTGAAAACAATTTCAAACTTTAAAATATTGGCCAAGATAGCACAAAACTCTTGAAATGAAATTAATCAAGTGCATATTTTAGTCTAAGAAAATTGTTTTACTCTTTAAGTAAAAAAATAGATAATATGAATCACATAGGTCAAGCCATCTACCAACTCAAGCATTATAAATTCAAAAATTGAACACTCAAATTATGATGTGTGGAAAGCACTCTAATTTTTTCTCTCAAAATATTTTT
The DNA here is from genome assembly GCA_026120185.1 of Voacanga thouarsii. Taxonomy (NCBI): domain Eukaryota; kingdom Viridiplantae; phylum Streptophyta; class Magnoliopsida; order Gentianales; family Apocynaceae; genus Voacanga; species Voacanga thouarsii. The sequence continues at coordinate 2,883,665 of JANUWF010001567.1, forward strand.
TAATGACTTAGGGAATTAATAACCTCAAGTACATGGATTTCTCTCCACACACTCTATTGGCTCCCTTTTTAGTCATCACTGATCATTTTTCAACAATTCTTTTTTTTTTCCTATGCTCTTGCTTGCCTTTTTGCCTTCGGAATAGCCTCAAAAGAGTGCATCGAATACACTTGCTACTTCTCCCCATATTGACCCCCTTTTCAACTAAAAGTCTTCAAAGATCATCAATAAGAGCCTTTTTTCAATTCACACCAACAATAGTGTTATTTGCACTCATTGTTTTTCTCTCAACTACAATTAAATTTATCAGCATTCTCCTCATTTTTTCCTCTCCAAGAACTTTTTTCAACTCAAATTTCTTTTTTCATAACTCAAAGCTAGCAAAATTTAAACTCATGATACAAAAGTTAGCCAATAAACTCTTCCGATATTCATCATATCTTCTATATTTCAACTAGATAAGTTAAATAACATTCAAACACCAATGCATAACTAAGATTAATCAAAATTCTCAAGTCTTGACAACTATCTTATCCAATAAAACTAATTTCATCAAAATCCACCACATGAATGACAAAACTCATATCAAAGTAAGAAAAAGAATACCTTGCTTAACAATGAAAACCACTAAAATTTTTGAAAAATTTTCACAAAATGATATGGAAAAGTACTTCTTCAACCTCATTCTCCCCCCACACTTAAACTGGACATTATCCTCAATGGCCAAAGATAGAACAATAAAAGTATAGCTAAGAAGACCAAAATAAATAAAGAGCAAAAAGAAAGAGAAGAAAGTACTTCCATGGAGAATTAGCTTCGAATTTTCAGAACTTTCAAGGAACTTGCAACACAGTTGTTTTTCAATCAAAATCTTTTAAAATAAAATTTTCCAAAGAAAGAATTAGTGAGAAACAAAATTTTCCAAAGTAGCTTAATAGCAAGAAAACACCAAGATAATTGATAAAAATTTGGTCAAAGAATATCACCAAACCACTTCTCCACACTTAAATTGAACAATATCCTCATTGGCAAAAAATAAACATAAGAACGCATCGCCAAAAGGACAAAAAATAATAATGGGGTAGAAAGTTTAAGCAATACTTCCCAAGTGCAATAATTTTCCAATAGATATCAAAACGTGGAATAGAGAGAACGGCTTGTTCAAAAAGTATTTATTCAAAGTTACAAAAGAAAACCCAAATAAAAGCACTAGAAAAATAATAACAAAATAAAGATACACCTTAATAAAAGAAAATAAACCAAAGAACAATAAAAATCCTAACGAAGTAAGGAAAGACACGAATCACTCCCCTACACTTAAGATGAAAAATATTTTCTTATTGGGGAGGAAAAAGACGCTTAACAACTCTTAACATCAAACAAAGATTCAAACTCTTTCCACTCATCATGCTTTCTCATCAAACCCTTGTCAAAGACGTTTAAGCTCAAAGGAGAAAATAGGCAAGATGAATGTAGAAAGAAGGAATGTTTTTGAAAAAGGTCATGTGCATGAAAATAATTTTTCTTAGTAAAACAAAATACATGAACCTCATTCTCTAACATTCCTTTAGACACACAAATATTTTTGCCTACAAATAAAAGCACATGGTTTCTAAAGAATGCATCAAATGTGAAATCATCATTTAGCCCTTCAAAATATTTTTCACAATTAAAATTCCCCGTAAAACTTAGTAATGTTGATTTTAATTATGGGATCAAGAAATCCTTACTTTGCACCACATCGACAAATACGAAGTTACTTCCTTTTGAATGGGGTGAAGGGTAGAAATTATTACCATCCTCCAAGGGTTTCATATCATGTAGCATTGAAAAATCCAACTTCTCGAGGCATGTTAAGCTCACCACATCATCATTTGGACTATTGTTCTCTAAGAATTTTAGAGGAACCATCATGGGGAAGCTTCGTCGTGCCATTTAACAGATGAATTTGTATTGGCAATAAAAGAATTCACTAATACTTCTAATGACGTCTCACTAAAAATATCAATGTGAGCATGTAATTTTGCCAATCTATCATCAATGTTACTCATTTAATCATATGCCAAAAAAAAAAAAAATTCCATGATAATGTCAACCTTGCACAAAAATGAAATTGAAAATAAAAATAAAAATAAAAATAATAAAAAACAAAGAAAATAAAAACACACACATTGACAAACTATCTAAATATAAAAGTTAGTGGTAGTTACAATACAACATGAAGTAAGCTAGTCAATTAAGTCACACAATGTTACAAACAACAAGATAGAATGCCGATTTACACAAATAACATATATACATATTTACATATAGACATATGGACATATAAACATATAAACAAGGTTAAATCAATAAAATCTAAGCTTTTATGATTTTGTTCCTGGGTAACGTCGCCAAAAAACTTGATGCGTAAATTTTGGGTATATAAAATTATCAATTTTACATCCATTCCTTAATCAAATTTTAATTAAAACATTAATCCCAAAATACACATATGAGCATGTATACTCATCGCAAGTATAGTATAAGGAATTAACGAGTATCGATCCTCAAAGGAACAAGTGTACACACTAATCATTTTTTTATAGGGCCTAAATTAGTCATATATTTCCTAGTTATTTGCGGCCATTTTGTGATACATTTTGTGCAATAACTGATCATATTCCTTTATATTTGAGATTTTATCCTTAAAAAGGTATTTTGTGCATTATTTCAGATTTTAGGGGTAAAATAAGACAAGATCATCGCTAAACAGACTAGAGGCGGTGCTGGGTAGGACAAGACAGGCGGCGCCGACTGCCCACTGGAAGAGTTTGGCACGAAAATTGAGAAAAATCGATGAACGGACAGAGAGTCAGAATGCAACTGCCGCCGGCCCTAGGCAAGATAGGCGGCGCCAACTTTGCACTGGTGCAGAGGCGGTGCCTCGATTTTCATACATATTTTTGGCAATTTTTAGAGTTTTGGTATTTTTCTACTTCTATTCGGCCAAAAACCCTAGAGTGATGAATTTAGGTACTTCTAAAGCCTATAAATAGAGAAAAAACACAAGTTAAAATGAGGAATTGAATGAGCAAAACATATAATCACTCAAAATCAAGGAGGAATTCATCAAATCAAGGAGGATTGTACAAGAAAGTCTACAAAGGAAGAAGAAAGAGGCTTGTCTATGAGTGCTTTCTTTTAACTTTGTTTTCTTTTCTTGAAGAATGATGTATTAATTGTTTTATTGTAATTGTACATTGCTTTTGGTGTTCACAATTTTTAGAGTTACTTTGATCGTTTGATTAATTGATTGTTATTATTGGTATTTTATTACTTATGCTAATTACGAGATTAATTTGTTGTTTCTTTTTATTAACTTACTTGGAAAAGGGGTTGATAGTGGTCTCAATTCATTAATTTCAGATTTGTTGTCTATTAACTTGCTTGGAAAATGGGTTAATTTCTAATCACTGGGTAATTAAAGGTTAATTGATGTCTGTCATGATATAGATTCATTGGTTAATTTCATGTTTTAAGTTTGTCAGGATATGGAGATTTAATCAAGGATTGTGTTTAATTCATCTTTTGAGTGAATTAGTTGAGACATGATATGTGATACTAAATTGTCTTGAAGATAGTGATTTCATGGATTGGAAAAGAAGTGAATCTATCTTAATCCTTCATGATGCCAAGAGAATGATTAGTTATGATAATGGTTGGGTACTTTAAGGTCATGTTTGTCAAAATAATGGTTTGAATGACATAATTCTCCATCCTTGACATGTATATATTATATTATATTATTTTCTTTTCTTTTTTATTCTTTTTTTCACTTTATTTAGTCAGTTAAACAATGAAAGAAAAGTGATTAATACATACTTGTTCCTTGAGAATCGATATTCGTTTTAAACCCTATGCTATGCTTAATGATGAGTACGCTTCCTCATATATGTGATTTGAGTTCAACGTTTTAATTTATACTTACTGGGAATGTGCTTATTTTTATATAATTTTTATACCCAAATTCATACACATCAAGTTTTTGGCACTGTTGCCAGGGAACAAAATCATGAAAGCTTGGATTTTATTGATTTAACCATGTAAATATGTAAATATATAAATATGTAATTTTGTACAATTGTTCTTTTTGCAAAAAAGTGCCATCTTTGATATCTTGTGTATCTTTGTAATCTAATTCACTAACTTTGACTGATGTTTAATTGACTAATTTTGTAACAACCCAATTAAAGGTAACAGCGGAAGCATATCAACACCGGGTGTCACCCCATCCAATTACCTAGACAATAGGTCTTTATAACAAAAAACCAACAGAGTATGTAAGGTCCAGATCCATATAATAACCTATACTGATGGTCACGTGCACATATATAGCAAAGAATCTCATACATAAAAATTTTCATTCAACATCAGTAATAAGGTTCATTATCCAAAAGGGAAACATTCGAACCTATTTTGCTGTCACTGTGGCATAGTCCTCTACCTGTAGGTCCGCTCGACTCTGGATCCTACAAAAAGGTAAGATAAAAGACATGTGTGAGTGAAAAATCACCCAGTGAGTCCCGTGTGTGCTAGTGCTTTATCAAAGAGGCAGAGTACACAAAACTTTTTGTGGAAAGCATATCATTTGTTCATTAGAAATGAATCCAAAACTCTTTAACGAAGAGTTTATTCAGAACTCAGTCATTTTTGGAAAACTGTATTTCAATTTCAAATCATTGCCCCAGTTTTGAAATCACAGGCACTTCTCCAACAGAAGGCCAGCCTGTATCCACATGCAAGTCCCGCAGTCCTTGCATTCGACACTACGTATCATTGTACTGTGACCGCAGCCTCTAGTACTCAACCGTGCGTCGCCGGAATAAGTATACCGTAGCGTACTTCTGCTCAGGTATACTGCATCATACCTAGCGTACCGTAGCACACACTTACCACCATAAGCCAGAGGTCCCAATCCTGATGTCAATCACCATCGAGGCGGCAAGAAGTCAAACGCACCGAGTGTCCCGACCCGGCATCCAGCGAATGACTCAAAATCAAGAAGTGCTAGCAGACGCAACAATTGCCAGGTGCTAAACGGCTAGCCAGGATGACTCATCTCAATGTCCTGTCGCCCTGTTTGGAGTAAGACAATCCCCAAAACTGATCGGGTTAGTTGGGGTCGTCTATCTCTAACATGAGCTAGTACAAAGATCAAAGTTCTTGTTGAGTACTCAACGTTAACAATACCAACCCCGTCTGACTGATCAGGCCAGAAGGTTATCTGATCCCACAGAATTTTTAAATTAAAACAATTTCAGGGCAAAATAATATTTTTCTAGAAGTTGATCCTACTGACTCACATGTCAGATCATCATTCACATAGGCTCCGCAGAGCTAATCAATTCATTCTATAGCACATCAAGCTGATAAAATAATTTTAGGGATCAAAAGGTCATTTTTCAAAAGTCAATCTCATCACGAGAGATCATTTTCCAAAATCATGTTGAAACAGGATAAAGAGTTCTGTTCATACCTCAAAATATATTCCCAAGAGTATTTGGGTCATTTTCCCTGTACTCGATCACAAAAGTTATTTTCCAAAGGCATTTGGGTCCTTTTACCCATACCCGATTCCAAAAGACTTTTCGAGAGTATTCGGGTCATTTTACCCTTGCTCAATTTGAAAAGTATTCATAAAGGTTCCAATAAGGGTATTTTAGTCATTTACCGTATACCCGATTCCAAAGGTTTTCATAAAACATTCCAATAATGAAATTTGGATCATTTTCCAAATACCCGATTCTAAAAGGAACTCATTTCAAGAAATTCAGAATTCTAATCCCAAAAAAGGATTAAATTCAAAGTTTCCATACATATTCCTATAAAATGTTCCATTAAGGGCATTCTAGTCAATTTATGAATACCCGATTCCAAAATTTACCATTTTTTGAAAATCTCAAATATTTAATCCAAAAGGACTAAATTCACAAAATTCATGCTGTAGTCATCCAGTAAGGTTTCCAAGCCAATTATATTGTTCAATCGAGCCCAAAATGGCATAAAAATAATTCTTCCTCAGATAAACCTTAAACATATTTAGGGATTTCCAAAATGGTATATAACATAGCATTTTATGGAAAAATAAAGCACACTAACTTTAGAATGAGTTTTAGAAATCCAAAGGACTCACCTCGTGTCCTAAGCAATTCTTTCCGTTCATGGCCGTTTAACCATCGTTTCTACCATTTTCGACGTTTCGTTGGCCGTTTGTCGCTAAACCTACACCAAACATAATTTTCGGATCAATTCGTGTTTGGCTGAAAAATAGCTGACAGGTAGCTGACGTCCAGCTGACGTGCCCGATGAGTAGCCGACGTCCAACCGACGTTTAGCCGACGAGGGCCGACGGTTGGCCGACGAGGCCGACGGTTAGCCGATGGTTAAGATAAACGTTCAACTTTCGCATCATTTTTTTCATCGTTTGTTCGATTCTTTTATTTTCCTTTTTCCACATCCTTTCTCGCTTCATAAACAAGGGATTCACTTCATATTTCCCCAATTATTTCATCCAAAATCACACAATTAATATTCCTTAAATTCGTCCATGTTCCAAGTAAAATTCTGAAATTTTGCAGTTTTGACACATGATTTTGTTTTGGACATAACTTTCAATCCACAACTCCGTTTTGGCTCTATGATATACCAGAATGACCATAAGACTCGTAACTTTAATTATGTACATGCCATTTTCAATGTTCTGGTTCCAAAAACATGCTACTGGGCAAAATCAGCCCCAGTAGTTTTCTGATTTTTGTCCATTTCCACAAACAACTTCACCTACTTGTGCTTCTTGATTCATAACACCTATTTAACCCTTAATCCACTTCATTTCCCTTCAAACAACTTTAATTCTTCAGATTTTCAGGTTCAAGAAAGACATGAAGGTCTTATGCAAATAACATATAACTAACATCAACATTAAAAAATAAATCATAATTCATTTTCTTTAGCGTTTAACGCATTTTTATCCCAACTCTACCATCTTTCTTCTCAATTATGAATAACCCTTTAAATCACCATTCAAATACCCTTATTCACCATACAAAACATAGCCTATGAATCCTTTATCCAACCGGTACACACACTTGCATACACAAAATCTCACATAGTACACAACAATCATTTTAATCATCACAAATCTCACGTTTTCATGTTAAAATTCATATCAAAACGATCACCGTAATGAAATCTACAACTTTAATTCTTGAAGTATAGGATTTTACCTTGTGTATAAGGTGCTCTAGCTTGAATTTGCTCCAAGAATCTCCAACTTCTCCAAAAACACTATTTTCTCTCTCATTTTCCCAATTTTTCTTGATTTTTGCTTTCCTTTTCTTCCTTATTTCTTCCTTCCTTCTTCATTTAAGCCCTTGTCCAGTTTTCCCAGCCTACTCACCGCCATTCTTGAGTCCAAGGGTCAACCAACATTAATTACATTGTGGGCTATCCATATTAAAGCTAAATTCCTATTAATGGATTTAATTTAAATGGATAATTCTTAAGCTTATTCAATAAGCTTTTGCAATTTAATAATCCCACACATATTTTACTCCCCATCCACCACTCACACAATGCCACACGTCCATTTTTAACCGTAATTTTCTATTTTCTTCATAAATGATCAAAATCGGGTTCGTAACGGAAAAATATTTTATTTCACTATTCAACTCCAAAAATTTCACTGAATCCATTGGTAACACTTAAATTCTTCAATTCCATCTCTACTTGGTCAAATTTGAGGTCAAACTCGCGGGCGCGATCAAAATGACGAAAATGTCCCCGATACCCCGAGTAGCATAATTCGCACTGAAATGTATGTTTTATTGCAATGATCAATTTCTCTTTTCAGAATACCATTAAATTCTTGTTTTGTCAATAATAATATCTTTTCAAAAATTAAGGGTACGGGTAGAACAAATTCAATAATTACATATGGGTCCCGACAAAATATTATTCCACCAAAATATTTATTTCATTACACCGATCAACTTTTGTTCTGGACATCGGTACAAATTCTCATCCTATTACAAATAGTAGCCAATCGGACGTAGGAAGGTGGGGTGTCACAAATTTGTTCTTTTAATTTTGTTGAATTATCAATTTCATTATCTAACTATCTTCTATATTTAGGTGGAATGGTGAATTGGAACCAGAGGAGGCTTAATGAGGTGCGAGACTCCTATTACTCTTCCGAGATGACACTTAAAGCACCAAAATCAGCAGCGCTAGAGACAGTGACTGGAAAATTTGCTGTCTATGTCACAAAACGCTTCTAAGAAATAGATTCCACATTTGAGAAGTTTGAGGAGATGATCCGCAATGTGAAAAGACAAATCTGGTTTTTAACTGACACGGTGTTGAAGTCTCAAGAACTATCACCAATAGACAAAGAGGAAACATCTGCTATAACATTACGGAGTGGAAGGGAGTTACCAGACATTGCAGACTGCAACCGGCACCGGCTGGAGGAAGAGAATCGACGCCGGCTGCCCTGTACACCCGAGAACAAAGAATCCAGCATGCAATCAGTGCCGGCCAAAACAGGGGAACCGGCGCCGGCCGCACTCCCGCCTCTTCTTCCGGAAATCCCACTAGAAATTCAACTTTTCAGCCTCAAATTCCTTATCCTATTTGGAAACGCAAAGCCCAAAAAGACGTCCAATTTGACAAATTCCTTGAGATATTCAAACAGCTGCAGATAAACATCCTACTCAGTGAAGCTTTAATCCACATGCCTAAATATGCTAAATTTCTCAAAAGCATACTCATAAGCAAAAAGCGATTGGAAGAATTGTCCACAATGGTGCTAAATGAAGAATGTTCAGCCATATTACAGGACAAACAAAATTTGCCACACAAAGAGAATTATCAAGGGAGTTTCTCTATTCCATGTTTAATTGGCACTTTTAATTTTTGTAATGCATTAGCTGACTTAGGTGCTAGCATTACTTTATTGCCATATAAAATATTTAAAAATCTAGGCCTAGGAGAACCCCAACCCACTAGGATGAGTATTCAACTTGCAGATAGATCTATCAAATATCCTAGGGGTATAATAGAAGATATGCTTGTAAAAGTTGACAAATTTATATTTCCAGTGGATTTTGTTATTCTTGACATGGATGAAGATTCCAAAGTCCTTTTAATCTTAGGTAGACCCTTTCTAACTACAGCAAAGGTGATAATTGATGTTTATGGGGGGAGGTTGACACTTAGTGTTGGGGGTGAGGAAGTAGTCATTCAAATCCACAAAAACATGTAACATCCTTCATTTTCTGATGATTCTTATTTAAGAATTGATATTCTTGATGAACCTATTTTGGATTTTATGCAGGAATCATTTGAGGAGGAGTTGGTGAAAACATCAGTAGTATATTTGGAGGACTATATCGATGAGGATGGGATGAAGAGTTTTGAAAAAAATTGAAAAAAGCAGTTTGGGGAGAATGAAATCATCTATAGAGGATCCTCCAGAATTGGATCTAAAAGACCTACCTGAGCATTTGGAGTATGTGTTCTTGGCTGACGGACATAAATTACCTATGATCATTGCCAAAGATCTCACTAAAGAACAAAAGACCAAATTGGTAAGTGTGTTGGGAAAATATAAAAGAGTAATAGCATGGAAGATCACAGATATAAAGGGAATTAGTCCATCCTTTTTGCACTCATAAGATTTTGATGGAAGAAGGTGCAAAGCCCGTAGTGCAACCCCAACGTAGAATGAACCTACATATGAGTGATGTGGTAAAAGGTGAGGTGATTAAGCTTCTAAATTCAGGCATCGTTTACCTTATTTCTGATAGTATTTGGGTAAGTCCTACTCAAGTGGTACTAAAGAAGAGAGGAATAATAGTAAGCCCCAATGATAAAAATAAGCTAGTCCCTATGAGATTGGTCACGGGTTGGAGGTTTTTCATTGATTATAGGATGCTAAACAAAGCCACTAGGAAAGACCACTTCCCTCTCATTTTTATTGACCAAATGTTGGAAAGGTTAGCCGAACATGAATACTATTGTTTCTTGGATGGATTTTCTAGCTACCTACAAATCCCCATAGCTCCTGAGGACCAAGAGAAAATAACGTTCACATGTTCGTATGGTACTTTTGCATACCATCGAATACGGTTTGGTCTTTGCAATGGTCCCGGAACATTCCAAAGGTGCATGACAGCTATATTTGAAGGGCTCTTGGGGGACATCATAGAGGTATTTATGGATGATTTCTCAGTTTTTGGTGATTTGTTTGACTTGTGTTTATCTCATCTTGAAAAGGTACTAGCAAGATGTGAAGAGACTAACCTCAGGCTTAATTGGAAAAAATGCCACTTTATGGTGCAAGAAGGTTTTGTGTTGGGGCATAAAAAATCAAGGAAGGGTTTAGAAGTAGATAGAGTAAAAATTGAAGCAATTGAGAAGCTGCCTCCTCCTACTTATGTGAAAGCTATAAGAAGCTTTCTTGGTCATGTAGGTTTTTACAGGAGGTTCATCTTAGATTTCTCAAAAATTTCCAAACTTCTTACCTCTTTACTTGAAAAGGATGCTGTGTTTAATTTTGATGAAAAATGCCTCAATGCTTTCACCATGCTTAAGGAGAAATTGATTAATTCACCCATTTTGATTGCACCTAATTGGTCTCTTCCATTTGAACTAATGTGTGATGCAAGTGATTTTGCAGTTGGTGCAGTACTTGGACAAATGAGGAATAAGCACTTCCAACCCATATACTATGCCAGCAAGACTTTAACGGATGCGCAAAAAAATTACACAACAACGGAGAAAGAATTGCTTGCCATAGTGTTTGCTTTCGATAAATTTCGTTCTTATCTTATTTTGTCCAAAGTCATTGTTTATACGGACCATTTTGCCCTAAAGTACCTACTAACCAAACATGATTCCAAACCAAGATTGATAAAATCGGTATTATTATTGCATAAATTTGATTTGAAAATTAGGGACAAAAAGGGTGCGGAAAACTTTGTTGCGAATCACTTGTCAAGATTAGATAATCCCAAATTGGAATCATAGGTAGAGGAGGACATCAATAACACCTTTCTGGATGAACAACTCTTGCTCATAGTAGGTGATATTCCAAACACCCCTTGGTTCGCAGACTTCGCTAATTACTTGGTTGCAGGAATTATCCCAAAAGATCTCACAATGCAACAAAAGAAGAAATTCCTCTCCGAAGTAAGCAGTACTTTTGGGAAGACCCTTATTTATTTAAGTGTTGTGCGGACCAAATCATTTGAAGATGTGTGGACTCTAAGGAATGAGAGAATATACTTAGACATTGTCATGAAAGACTTGCTAGAGGCCACTACCAAGCTAACAACACTGCACGAAAGGTGCTTGAGTCTGGATTCTATTGGCCCACATTGTTCAAAGATGCCCACAGGTTTGTTCAAAGTTGTGATAGGTGTCAACGCACAGGTAATATTTCTAAATCTAATGAGATGCCATTACAAATTTTTCAAGCTTGTGAAGTATTTGATTGTTGGGGGATAGACTTCAGAGGACATTTTCCAAGTTCTTTGGGTAATAAATACAATTAGGTAGCAGTGGATTACGTTTCTAAGTGGGTAGAAGCACAAGCTTTACCAACTAATGATGCAAGGGTTGTGGTAAAATTTTTGAAAAAAATTTTCACCCGTTTTGGTGTGCCTAAGGTGCTCATTAGTGATAGGGGGACTCAATTTTGTAATACTCAAATAGAAAAAGTCCTCAAACATCTAGGAGTGAACCATAGGTTTGCCACCCCCTATCATCCCCAAATAAGTGGACAGGTTGAAGTGGTTAATAGGAAAATCAAAAGAATCTTGGAAAAAATTGTTAACCCTACTAGGAAGGAATGGAGTCTAAAATTAGACGACACTCTTTGGGCATATAAGACGGCTTTTAAGACACCAATTGGCACAACTCCTTTTCGGTTAGTTTATGGAAAAGCATGTCATTTACCTGTTGAGATTGAGTATAAAGCTTATTGGGCTATAAAAATTGTTAACCTTGATCTTGAGTCAGCTGGAAAGTCAAGGTTGCTCCAACTCATAGCCTTGGAGGAGTTGCGTGAGGATGCTTATGATAATTCCATGCAGTATAAAGAGAAGGTCAAAAAATGGCACGGCAAGCATATTACTTGACAACACGAATTTGAGAAAGGCGATCAAGTGTTGTTATTTAATTCTCCCTTACAAATTTTTCCAGGTAAGTTAAAATCCAGGTGGTCAGGACCATACACAGTATGTAAAATATTCCCCTTTGGAACCCTTGAAATTACTCACCCCCACTGGGCGCACTTTCAAAGTCAATGGCAATCGAGTGAAATGCTATGTTGGTGAAATTCTTCGCAACACAGATCAGGTGGATATGCTCTTTAACACTGCAGAATAAAACTTCTTGGGTTCTCTTGACTTCTTTCTTTCGTACTATATGTTTTTCTTTTTCGTACTATTTTCTTTACTGTTTGCTTCTTTTTCTTTTCTAGTTTTTATGCTTTGGTGTGTTTCTTTTGTGTCTTTTTCATTCTAGTTACTTCAACAATACTCCTTTCTGCTGGAATTCAACTTTTTTGTAGAAGAATGCACAATGCAATAAAAGTATTTTCTTTCTTCTATTTTCCCCTTTATTTTTGGTCTCGTGGCAATGTTTCCTTACTTTATTTGTTTGGCCATTGAGGACAATGTCCAGTTTAAGTATGGGAGAGTGGTTAGAATGAGAATTCTTCTATGCTTCATTATTCTTGAAATTCTTTGAGCCTTTCAAGCTCAATTTTTTTTTCTAATTTTTTTTTATCTTTCAAGATGTATTTTCAATGCATGTCTTTGTGCGAGATCATAGAGCATATATTCTACATCATTTGTGGCTTATGCATGACTTTTTGCACGCACTTGGACTAAGTAGTTCTTGATCAAATGCTTTACATTATTCTTAAACCTGTTTTTATGCTATAATTCATTGAGCATTCTAGAACTTACATAAATACCTCTCGATGCGAAATAAGAAAGACATTCATGATTTAACTTAGGGATGACGGTAATAGGCCTTCTTTGGATAGTTTGAGCTTTTCAAGCCTACCTATTTTATATTATCACTAGTGTCTATTTTGAGCCTAAATTGTTAATTTCTTTCTTAAACCCGTTATCATACTTTGTCCATTACTTCTTTCTAAGAGTTTGATTTACCTTCCAAATCTTTGATTGCTCTTGATGGATAAAAGTACAAGTAGAAGAATTATGGGGGAGAATGCTTATGAAAATGTCATGACTTGTTACTTTCAGTAATGCATCATGTGTTGAGTTAGAGTTGTGAAAGGAGAAAGGAGGAAGAAAAAGAAAGATTGAAAAAAACAAAAAGCTGCTAAAAAAATCGTGAGAGAAAGAAAAACCGAGAAACAAACCACAGCAGCATTTGAAAAAAAAAAAAAAAGAAGAAGAGAAAAGCTGGAAGAAAAAAAAAAGAAGAGCACAAGAAGAATATTGGTCGAGTTGGAATAAGAATTTCTGAAATTTTGATGATCTTGTACAATATGATTGATGAGTTAAGAACTATTGATGAAAAGAATGCAGGATTTGCTTGAACTGTAATATGATTGCTATACAAGGTCATGGGTTTTTGATTGGTTTTGTGATAGGAGAGCAAGAAAAGTTTGGAATCTATTGGTACATGCTGTTTATCCTTTTCATATAAACTCTCATCTTTTTTTATATTTGATTTTCCTATATCCTTTGTTTAACAGCTATATTACAAACCCTTTAGCCTTACATTACAAGCTTAAATGTCCTACTTGACCTAAGTAGAATCATGATATGTCTCGGATTAGTGGAGAGAGTGTATGAAAAGTAAGATTACGCAATGTATATTTCTTTTTAACTAAATTCTTTCCTGTGGTTTGAGAATGATGTTAAGTGTTGGCATGGTTCTACTAGTTATTCTTCACTTACACAAATCTTGCATTTGTTATGAAATGTATAGTAGCATATGTTTTGTTATCTTGGATAAAGAAAGCATTGGAAACATTATTTTGAGATTGATTGAGTGATTTTTTGAAAACTTGTATTTTTCTACTTGTCTTTGATACTTTGCTTGAGGACAAGCAAAGAGCTAAGTGTGGGGGAATGTGATAGGGCCTAAATTAGTCATATGTTTCCTAGTTATTTGAGGCCATTTTGTGATACATTTTGTGTAATAACTGGTCATATTCCTTCATATTTGAGATTTTACCCTTAGAAAGGTATTTTGTGCATTATTTCAGATTTTAGGGGAAAAATAAGGCAAGATCATTGCTAAATAGATTAGAGGCAGCGCCGACTAGGACAAGACAGGTGGCGCCAACTTCCAACTGGAAGAGTTTGGCATCAAAATCGAGAAAAATATGCAACTGGTGCCGGCCCTAGGCAGGACAGGCGGCGCCGGCTGTGCACTGGTGTAGAGGCGGTGCCTCGATTTTTGTGCATATTTTTGGCAATTTTCAGAGTTTTGGTTTTTTCCTACTTCTATTCGGCCAGAAACCCTAGAGTGATGAATTTAGGTACTTTTAAATCCTATAAATAGAGGGAAAACACTACTTAAAAGGAGGAATTGAAGGAGCAAAATATATAATCGATCAAAATCAAGGAGGAATTCATCAAATCAAGAAGGATTGTACAAGAGGGACTACAAAGGAAGAAGAAGGAGGCTTGTCTATGAGTGTTTTCTTTTAACTTTGTTTTCTTTTCTTGAACAATGATGTATTAATTATTTTATTGTAATTTGACATTGCTTTTGGTATTCATGATTTTTAGAGTTACTTTGGTCTTTTGATTAATTGATTGTTATTCTTGGTATTTGATTACTTATGCTGATTATGTGATTAATTTGTTGTTTATTTCTATTAACATGCTTGGAAAAGGGGTTGATGGTGGTCTCAATTCATTAATTTCATATTTGTTGTCTATTAACTTACTTGGAAAAGAGGTTAATTACTAAGAACTAGGTAATTAAAGGTTAATTGATATCTGCCAGGATATGGATTCATTGGTTAATTTCATGTTTTAAGTTTGCCAAGATATGGAGATTTAATCAAGGATTGTGTTTAATGCATCTTTTGGGTGAATTAGTTAAGGCAGGATATGTGATGCTAATTTGTCTAGAAGATACTGATTTTATGGATTGGAAAAGAAGTGAATCTATCTTAATCCTTCATAATGCCAAGAGTATTATTAGTTGTGATAATGGTTGGGTACTTTAAGGTCATGTTTATCAAAATAATGGCTTGAATTACATAATTCTCCATCCTTGACATGTATATATTATTTTATTTTATTTTATTTTCCTTTTTATTCTTTTTTTTCACTTTATTGAGTCGGTTAAATAATAAAAGAAAAGTGATTAATACATACTTGTTCCTTGAGAATCAATATTCATTTTAAACCCTATGCTATGCTTAATGATGAGTATGCTTGCTCATATGTGTGATTTGGGGTTAATGTTTTAATTTAAACTTGATTGGAAATGTGCTTATTTTTATAAGATTTTTATACCTAAATTCATACACGTCATTTTTCTTTCAATGTTTAACTGACCCAAATAAATTAAGAAAAGAATAAAAAGAAAAAAACTGAAGAAACATATACAACTCAAGGAAGTAGGCTTATGCAATTTAGACAAGTACCCTAGAAAACATGACAGTGAACCAATTAGCAATTCTCTTAACTAATTATCATCTTGGTATCATAAAGGAATATAATGTAAAATTCAATCGTCTCACAAGTCATGATTCTACTTAGATAAACCCCACTTCATGCCCCAATCTATTGAATCCTATATTTTGATTACATTAACAGATTTGCCAATCAAGCTAATCATAACCAAAACATGCATTAGGTTCAATTCCTTATAAACATGAGATTAGCTAATAACCCTTTGCTCGAGGTAAAATCAACTAATCTTTGACCATTTAGTCCTATAATCTTAACTTCGTCGCTCAAGTCCATTAAGATTGGAAAAATACGAAATAAATGCAACAAAACTCCTAACATCGTTATCTCAAGTCAATTAGAAGAACTCGCATCAATAACCAATGAAATTAAGTAATCAAATAACAAAGATGACAAAGAATTAATCAAATAACTAAATTAACCCAAAATCATGAATTCCAAAATAACGTTAAATTACAATGAAAACATTGACTACATCATTGCTAAAGAAAAAGAAGACAAAGAGAACATAAAGAACTCATAGATAAGGCTCTTTCTTCTTCCTTGAAGACTCTATTTGAACAATCCTCATTGCCTTGGGTGAATTCCTTCTTCAACGAAAGAATCAGAATTTTTACTTTTTAATTCACCTCTCTTAGTTGTATATCTCATACCCTTGTGTTTTCTTATGATTATTTTAGGCCTCTTGGATGCCAATTTCATGGTTGAGGAAGTATTGGTCGAGTAGGAATAGAAAATTACCAAAATCCATAGATAAGCCCTAATTCCGCGTATGGAATTTTCGCATCCAGAGCATTCCTGGCACCGGGTACCTTCAACCCACCTGGCGCCAAGTGCACTCAGTTCTTCCTCTATTTTTACTCTATTTTTGGCCGTCTCTCCTTGGCAGTTAGAATGGACCCGGCGCTAGGTACACTTGCCAGACCTTGTGCCAGGTCTGTTCTGGAATTTTCCCTAAAGCTTGCTCAATTTCTATTATTGCACCAGAATGGACCTGGTGCCAGGTGAAGGCATAAGAAGCGGAAAAACACAGAGCATGTAGCGGAAGCGAAGATAAAAAACTAGAAAAACAAGAACAGGGGAACTCTAGGGTAGAGCCGGCACTTGCTCCGGCAGCCCTAGCCGGTGCCGATTTGGCTCTGTACAGGTTCTGAGGTTAAAATTTTTTTTACCTATTTTCCTCGTTCTAAGAGTTAGCTAGACCAGAATGTGTACTAACAGGGTAGGTGTGCAGGTGGAAGCCTCTGGGGCGATTCCTGCAAGCTTCCTACTCCGTCTTTGCATGTAGGTGAACGCCAATCCCTCGATCATCCAGTATATGGCCTGCCTAAATCCGTTTGGTGAACAACTACAGACTAAGGAACCTTTTTCTGGAGAGAGAGAGAGAGAGAGAGAGAGAGAGAGAGAGAGAGAGAGAGAGAGAGACGACTAGCTTTTCCACAGAGAAGAAGCCGTTTCAGAGAGAATGTGTTCTATCAACTACGTTGTTTCCAATCTTCCTATGTAACCTAAATAAAACCCTACGTTAAACTGGACTGGGCCATTAGACTCTTAGTTTAACCTTTTAGACTTAATTAGTTATTCTAATTAGAACTAAACAATTGGCCCAATCAATAATTAATTTCCCAGACCAATAAACTAGTCCAATAAACAAGCATATATTAGTTTAGTCCCAGGTTAATATTTAATTATTCAATATGGGCCAAAGCCCTGAATAATTAATTAACCCACCAAACTAATTTAATTAATTCTCTCTCCATGGACCTTTATTTTATTCTGGCCCAACAATTAAATCAGGCTACTTAAATAAAATAAATTTAATTTAATTTAAGATCAATTCCTTAGCCCGTATTTAATTAGGACTCACGGTCTATACTGGGAACCAAAAGACACATCGCCTTGGCTACTAAAATGACCAAAATACCCTTGACATATAATTAGTTGTATTTTGCATCTTAAATATTTCCTAATATCACCATAAGGAAATATTGACCCTAAGGACAATGCTGCGTTAGCAAAGTCTCCGACCTACAGGTGTAATGACTAAAATACCCCTCTATACATCGCTGTACATTTAGAGAGGAAGAAATATACTAACAGCTCTCTAAATGATATCTACAATCCTTAGGCCTCTAGTCCAATGATCTACGACTTCCTAGATTGTTTTCACTTTCCAAGGGAGCTACCCTAAAGTAAACATCCAAGTCATGTTTCCCAGGGCCCTAGATATTTGGATCATTCAAACAACTACAAGGGACGATTTAGTATAGAAACTATCTTGTACAAGTCTGTCTTAACAAACTAGTCACACATACCCAACATGCAAGTATATTGGCCCTACGATAGAACCTCAACTATAGCATATCAAAGTATATGCTTCCAGCTTTGTCAGACCACTAACTCATACTCAAGTCGTAGAGTACTAGTCCACGCTGTAGCGGTAGTAGCCTTGGTTTCTACCATATAGTACTTTTAGAAACCACTACTACAGGTCTTGTTCTACGTATTCAAAATACGCTTATGTCATGAAGTGAGTGGACTATTCATTGGCTAAAGGTAAACCATTCCCCATTTGGAATTCACAACATAATAACCTAGACATGATGAGATTTCCGTTCTCATCAACCGGTTAAGAATGAAAGTTTATGTGTTAAGTAACTCGTGATCCATACCTTACTGTAAAAGACCTACATTCACATAAACCACTTATATAAACACAACGGGTCTTTTCCAAACGTAATTGTGCACAAATAAAATTGTTAATTCATAAATAATTTCTTAAAATAAATTCTTTTATTAAAACATTCGATATTTACATCAGAAATTTAGTCTAAGAGGGTATATTTTCTAACAATCTCCCACTTGCACTCTAAGACTAAGTAAGTTCGTAGGTGCCCACTTCTATGGTGTCTAAGTGTCTCTTGAAGACTCTCTCAGCCAAAGGCTTGGTGAATGGATCTGCTAGATTGTTCTCGGAGGCAATCTGTTCCACCACGACTTCCCGTCTCTGGATGAAATCCCAGATCAGATAGTACTTTCTCTCGATATGCTTCTCCTTCTTGTAGTTCCTGGGTTCTTTTGATTGTGATACCGCTCCGGTGTTGTCGTAATACATCACAATCTACCTGTCCATGTATGGCACGACTCCAAGTTCTGAAAGGAACTTCCGAAGCCAGACTGCTTTCTTGGATGCCACCTAAGCTGCCACATACTCAGCTTCCATGATTGAGTCAGCAATGTAAGAATGCTTGATACTCCTCCATGAAATAGCTCCTCCAGAAAAGGTGAAGATATATCCACTAGTGGATTTTCTCTCATCCTTATCAGCCTGGAAGTCTGAGTCAGTGTTTCCTATAGGAACCATGTCATTAGCCCTGTAAACCATCATATAATCTCTTGTTCCCTTGAGAATATGTTTTACAGCTTGCCAATGAACCTCCCAAGGTTTGACTGATAACTGCTAACCAAGCCTACGACAAAGTAGATATCTGGCCTAGTACACAGCATG
Organism: Voacanga thouarsii; assembly: GCA_026120185.1. Classification (NCBI taxonomy): domain Eukaryota; kingdom Viridiplantae; phylum Streptophyta; class Magnoliopsida; order Gentianales; family Apocynaceae; genus Voacanga; species Voacanga thouarsii. The sequence goes on from JANUWF010001567.1 coordinate 2,902,913, forward strand.
GCGTACATGAGATTTCCCACAGTTGAAGCGTAGGGAATCCTACTCATCCTTTCCTTTTATTCCTGAGACTTAGGACAGTCCCTTGAAGAAAATGACAACCCATGTCTGCAAGGAATTAGAGCTCCCTTGCATGAGTCCATGCTATACCTGGCCAGTATCTTGTCAATGTATGCCACTTGGGATAATCCTAATATTCTCTGCTTCCTATTTCTAAGAAGCCTAATCCCGAGAATGTAGTTAGCTTCTCCCAAGTCCTTCATACTAAATTGACTAGACAGCCAAACTTTTGTAGATGACAATGACCCTACCTCATTTCCAATGAGTAGAATGTCATCTACATACAAGACAAGAAAAACCACATTAATGCCATCAAGCTTCCTGTACATACATGGTTCATCCTCATTTTGAACAAAATTATAAGACTTTGCAGTCTCATGAAAATGAATGTTCCATGCCCTTGATGCCTGTTTAAGTCTATAAATGGACTTATTCACCTTGCAAACCATATGTTCTTGGCCTTCAGCAATAAAACCTTCCGGTTAGGACATATAGATGTCTTCACTAAGATGGCCATTTAAAAATGCCGTCTTGACATCCATTTGCCATATCTCGTAGTCATAATGACATGCGATTGCAAGGAGGATACAGATGGACTTAAGCACGGCTACCAGGGAAAAGGTTTCCTCATAGTCGATTCGCTCTTTCTGAGTATACCCTTTCGCCACAAGCCTAGATTTGAAGGTTTCCACCTTCCCATCTATTCCTCTCTTCCTCTTATATACCCACTTACACCCTATAGGTTTTATCCCTTCAGGTGAAGCTACAGGATTCCAAACCTGATTGAGATACATAGACTCAATCACGGCTTTCATTGCTTCATGCCACAGATTTGCATTGGCATCAGCATTAGCCTCCTCGTATCTAGTGGGGTCTTGTTCCTGATGGTTAGGGACCAGCTCGAAAGCTTCTCCAGTCCATCTCTCCGGAACCCTAGACACTCTCCCACTACGACGAGGCTCCATATGTACAGGCTCTTGAGGCTGTGCCTCTTCTTGTTCCACAATCGGGTCAGAAGATGTTGCTTCTGAAGATAACTTCTCCTCTAATTCCAACCTAGTTGAACCTTTTATGGAAGTACTCTGATCATCCTTTAAGTATCTAGCATTGGTACTAATCAGTACTTTCTGCTCCTTAGGATGATAAAAGTAACCACCATTTGTCCCTTTTGGATACCCAACAAAATAGCATAATTCTGATCCAACTTGTCTCCCTTGACCTGTACATAAGCTAGACAACCCCATATCCTGAGATGATTCAGACTTGGCTTATGCCCAGTCCACATCTCATAGGGAGTCCTAGGTACTGACTTGAAAGGCACCAAGTTCAGAATATATGCCGCTGTTTCCAAGGCATATCCCCAAAAAGACACTGGAAGAATTGCATGAGACATCATGCTTCGGATCATTTCCATCAATATCCTGTTCCATCTCTTAGCTACTCCGTTTTGCTGGGGCGTCCCTGGTGCAGAGAGCTGGGATACTATCCCATGATGTACCATGAAGTCCTTGAATTCACCAAGGAGGTACTCTCTACCATGATCCGATCGTAAGGTCTTGATCAATTTACCTGTCCGACGCTCCACTTCGACCTTAAACTCTTTGAACTTGTCAAAAGAGTCAAACTTGTGTCTCATCAGGTAAATATAACCAAACCTTGTACAATCATCCGTAAAAGTGATAAAGTACTCAAAACCTCCTCTAAGCTGGTGTAGACAATGGACCATACACATTCGTGTGAACAAGACTTAATACCTCATTGGCTCTATCCGCCTTAGGGGCAAATGACCTTTTTGGTTATCTTTCCCATCGAGGCGGGACTCACTACTGAGGCTAATTTTTCAATCTCAATAAGCCCAAGGCCCCATCATGAATCAACCTCTGAATCCTAATTAAGTTGATATGACCCAACCTTAGACGCCAAAGATAAGAGTCATCGACATTGGTCTTTCTCTTACTTGTTAAAGGTTCAGACTGAGCATTATTTAATTGATTGTTAATAGGGTTTAAGAAAAATATATTCCCATACATGTGCCCAGTACATAAAATTTCTCTATCTCTACTGATAGAAATACCAAAATGGAAAGATACAGAATATCCTTGATTTATTGTTTCACAACCGAAATCAAATTCTATCGAAATCCAGGTACATATAAAATATCTTTCAAAACTACTATTCTATTACAATAAAAAACAAGATCCAGCTCTCCCACTGCAAGGGCCTAAACTTGTGCTCTATTTCCCACACATAATCCATGTTCGCCCTTCTGGAGTCTTCTAATCTTTCTAAACCCCTGCAAGGAGTTACAGATGTGATCAGTGGCTCTTGAATCAACAATCCAAGTGGAAGTTAATCCAACCATTGATATAGACTCTAGATAGAAAACATTACCTGTAGGGTTTTTCTTGGCTTGAAGATCTGGACAATCCTTTTTCCAGTGTCCCTTCAGTCCATACTTGAAGCACTTGCCCTTGGATTTGTCTTTGGGCTGAGTCTTGGGCTGGCCCGCTGCGTTCCCCTTCTTTTTCTTGAACTTCCTGGGTTTGGGCCCAGTTCTAGAAGATGAAGCCTTAGCAATCATAGCCTTTGATTGTGGCTTCATGACCTTCTCCGCCATCTGGAGTTCCTTTATCAACTCAGTTAAACCCATGTTCAACTTGTTCATGTTATAGTTCAACTTGAACTGAGTAAAGGAACCCGGTAGAGATTCGAGAACTATGTCCATTTGGCTCTCAAGGTCAATAACAGCCCCTAAGATTTCTACCTCCACGAAAGCAGCAATCATCTTGAGTATATGCTCTCTGACTGATGCTCCCTCAACTATCTTAGTGTTAATAATGGTTTGAAGAGTCTCCTGCCTTGCGGACCGGCTCTTATTTGCGAACATCGTGGCCAATGATTGGGTTATGTCATATGCAGTGGTCATGTGCTCATGTTTGGACTAGAGCACATAAGACATGGAGGCCAACATGTAACAACGAGCCGTCTCGTCGGCCTTCTTCCATGCCTTCTCGACCTCACGCTCCTCGGCGGTGGAACCCTCCCCGATTATCGGGCAGGTTTCGTACAGGACTTACTTATACTCCTCCGCTGTGAGTATTATATCCAGGTTCCTTTTCCAGTCCACATAGTTTGGTCCCGTTAGCTTATTCTCTCAGAGAATAGCGGCCAATGGACTAAAAGAACTTCCCACCATTTCTGAAAAATCAAAAAATGAAAGTAAAAGATTCAGTTTGTTAAAACAAAACAAATATGTGCACTTTATCCTTATTATCAAAACTGATAATAATCAATTTGGCTCTTAGAAAAACTGAAATAATTTCTTGGGAAGATTAACAATTTCCTAAGCTAAGTGTGTTAATCACCACAAATTAATTTTTCTTCTAGGTAATGATCTAGAAGATAACTCCATCGAGGGATGGCCGTTTCCACTTAGAAGATAACTCTAATCATCCTCTAAGTATCTAGCATTGGTACTAATCAGTGCTTTCTGCTCCTTAGGATGATAAAAGTAACCACCCTTTGTCCCTTTTGGATACCCAACAAAATAGCATAATTTTGATCTTAGTTCCAACTTATCTCCCTTGACCTGTACATAAGCTAGACAATCCCATATCCTGAGATGATTTAGACTTGGCTTACACCTAGTCCACATCTCATAGGGAGTCCTAGGTACTGACTTGGAAGGCACCAAGTTCAGAATATATGCCGCTGTTTCTAGGGCATATCCCCAAAAAGACACTAGAAGAATTGCATGAGACATCATGCTTCGGATCATTTCCATCAATATCCTATTCCATCTCTCAGCTACTCCATTTTGCTGGGGCGTCCCTGCTGCAGAGAGCTGGGATACTATCCCATGATGTACCATGTAGTCCTTGAATTCACCAAGGAGGTACTCTTTACCATGATCCGATCGTAAGGTCTTGATCAATTTACCTGTCCGACGCTCCACTTCAGCCTTAAACTCTTTGAACTTGTCAAAAGAGTCAGATTTGTGTCTCATCAGGTAAATATAACCAAACCTTGTACAATTATCCATAAAAGTGATAAAGTACTCAAAACCTCCTCTAGCTGGTGTAGACAATGGACCATACACATTCGTGTGAACAAGACTTAATACCTCATTGGCTCTATCCGCCTTAGGGGCAAATGACCTTTTTGGTTATCTTTCCCATCAGGCGGGACTCACACTGAGGCTAATTTTCCAATCTCAATGAGCCCAAGGCCCCATCATGAATTAACGTCTGAATCCTAATTAAGTTGTATTGACCCAACCTTAGACGCCAAAGATAAGAGTCATCGACATTGGTCCTTCTCTTACTTGTTAAAGGTTCAGACTGAGCGTTATTTAATTGATTGTTAATAGGGTTTAAGAAAAATATATTCCCATACATGTGCCCAGTACATAATATTTCTCTATCTCTACTGATAGAAATACCAAAATGGAAAGATACAGAATATCCTTGATTTATTGTTTCGCAACCGAAATCAAATTCTGTCGAAATCTAGGTACATATAAAATATCTTTCAAAACCACTATTCTATTACAATAAAAAATAAGATCCAGCTCTCCCACTGCAAGGGCCCAAACTTGTGCTCTATTTCCCACACGTAATCCATGTTCGCCCTTCTGGAGTCTTCTAATCTTTCTAAACCCCTGCAAGGAGTTACAGATATGATCAGTGGCTCCTGAATCAACAATCTAAGTGAAAGTTAATCCAACCATTGATATAGACTTTAGATAGAAAACATTACCTGTAGGGTTTTTCTTGGCTTGAAGATCTGGACACTCCTTTTTCCAGTGTCCCTTCAGTCCACACTTGAAGAATTTGCCCTTGGATTTGTCTTTGGGCTGAGTCTTGGGCTGGCCCGCTGCGTTCCTGTTCTTCTTCTTGAACTTCTTGAGCTTGGGCCTTGTTCTAAAAGATGAAGCCTTAGCAATCATAGCCTTTGATTGTGGCTTCATGACCTTCTCCGCCATCTGGAGTTCCTTTATCAACTTAGTTAAACCCATGCTCAACTTGAACTGAGTAAAGGAACCCAGTAGAGATTCGAGAACCATGTCCACTTGGCTCTTAGGGTCAATGACAGCCCCTAAGATTTTTACCTCCACGAAAGCAGCAATCATCTTGAGCATATGCTCTCTGACTGATGCTCCCTCAGCCATCTTAGTGTTAATAATGGTTTGAAGAGCCTCCTGCCTTGCGGACCGGCTCTTATTTGCAAACATCATGGCCAATGATTGGGTTATGTCATATGCGGTGGTCATGTGCTCATATTTGGACTAGAGCACATAAGACATGGAGGCCAACATGTAACAATGAGCTATCTCATCGGCCTTCTTCCATGCCTTCTCGACCTCACGCTCCTCGGCGGTGGAACCTTCCCCGATTACCAGGCAGGTTTTGTACATGACATTCTTATACTCCTCCACTGTGAGTATTATGTCCAGGTTCCTTTTTCAGTCCACATAGTTTAGTCTCGTTAGCTTATTCTCTCAGAGAATAACGGTCAATGGACTAAAAGAACTTCCCACCATTTCTGAAAAATCAAAAAATGAAAGTAAAAGATTCAGTTTGTTAAAACAAAACAAATATGTGCACTTTATCCTTATTATCAAAACTGATAATAATCAATTTGGCTCTTAGAAAAACTGAAATAATTTCTTGGGAAGATTAACAATTTCCTAAGCTAAGTGTGTTAATCACCACAAATTAATTTTTCTTCTAGGTAATGATCTAGAAGATAACTCCATCGAGGGGATGGCCGTTTCCTTTTATTTCCTATGGACATACCTCGCTCTATGTCCTCCAACGAGAGGTTGGCTGATCATAGTATGTGTCCCGGGTTATTAATTACATCCATCCATTAGATTTAGATCATTGTGGTATCCTCATCCTATACAGGTTCACTCCCGGGGTAATGCGAGAGGACCCAGGATCACTAATGAGGATCGTGATGGAAGCCGTGGGGCCGTTGGAACCCCTCTCCCACTTAGTCTTTTAAAACAATGTTTTTCTATAAAAATGTCATTTTGAAAATATCCATTAAGTTTTCCCTTCACTCAAAAATAAAATGTCTAAGTCCATAAAATCTCTATGTTAAGGTTTATATCCTTTAAGAGTTTTTCCCATGGACTAATTTTATCTAAGTTAAAAAACTTAATGATTTCAAAAATTTTCCAATTAAAACTTTCTAGAGACTTTGTCTCAAGTTTTTTTGACAAAACATTTTTCTTGTGCCAAAATTAAAACAAAATGGCTTTCTATTTTAACTTACAAAAATATCTAAATCCAATATATTTTCTATGTCAATGATTAAATTCTTAGAGAAAATATCTAAGGATTAATTTTTTGTTCAAGCTAAAATAACCATTTAATTTGTAGAAAAATGTTTTCCTTGTAAAAAACATTCCCAAAGACATTGGTCTTTGAGAAAACATGCACATAGGTACAAAAAATAAATAGCATGCTAGAAAACAGTAGACGTTTTCTTGCTCTTCTATTTTTAAACTTAAGTGCCCAAATAATAGAATTAAATACATTAATTAATTAATTGTCTTGTTTAATCCTAAAATCCCTTACTAATAATTTTCATGCAAAAATATTCTATGAATATTAACTATTGCAAAAATATTAACTTCGCCTGGTATGGACCCCAAAACCAAAAGAAATTGCGAGGAAAAATTACAAGGAAAAATAATAAAAAATTTCCATGGTCCATTGTACCCGCCGCACTAGATCATACACCCATCTACATATGGTTCACCGCACCCGCCGCACAGAACCAGGACCCACGAGACACCAGCGCGCGGACCGGCCTTCCAGAACCAAGTCGGCACCGGTTCCAGCACTCCAAGCCAGCGTCGGTTACGGTCTGGATGCCTTCTTCCTGTAGTTTTTCCTCTGCGATTTTCTTGTGTGAATTTCCTCTATTTTCTCCTAAACTTTTGGTGCTATTGGCTCTCCGATTTCAAACCAAATACAATAAAATCAACCAAAACCAACAATTGCCAATACCTATAAACATTGGGCTTACACGATTTGCTAAGAAAAACAGTAAATTACAATCTCCTATACCTCCACCCGCGAGATTTAACAGGGAATCTATCTATACCATAAATAGCGAAGGATCACAATTTTAATCACACATATGTGTCCAGTTTTATTCATCTAGATGCATGCTCCCTATATTTTCACAAAACCTTCATGCTCTGATACCAATTGAAGGCATACGAAGCGAAAAAACTCGGAGCACGCAGCAGAAGTGAAGATCAAAAAACTAAAAA